>WTXE01000067.1:0-137044 GCA_022496225.1 Russula aff. rugulosa BPL654 | reverse complement strand
GCATAAGATGCTCACCCGTTTTTGAGAACGATGCGGTGACACGCAATAGACACTGTCGTGATCGATCGCTAGCTATCGATGAGGGGGCATCAACGGGGTTGCTCTCAGGATCCTACCTGAAATACAGCTCCCTCAGACAACATTTATTCTGGATTACAGTCGATGGCCCCCGTCGTTCAACGAATCATAGACCCATCGAAACATTCAGATGGAATGTTTCGTTGGGTCTACGATTTGACAAACAACAGTGGGTTTTCCTGCAGTTACGCGTAAGGAAATCCCTGAGCTGGCGATACCAAGATAAGTTTTGTACGTTATATGATGAGGAATAAGTGATAAAAGCGATTCTGATCTCGTGGGAGAATTTGGGTTAGGCCGGAAGGGCGTCTTGGTATGGCAACGCGATTTTTGGTCTAAATATACACGAGCCCATTTCAAGACGCCGCCTTCTCTTCTGCTAGCCTCCACATGTAATATACACCTGTGCAAAAATTGTCGTCAATGCATCTACATAGAATCCACTTCTCCCCACAAAAAAGTCGGCCTACCGATGCTGCGATATGGTCTCCAAGGTTCAGTCAAAGCCTCCATCTCCGACGGAGTCAAGATTGCACCCCTGTGTTGAATATTAGCCATCAACCAGCACCGAACTTGGATAACACTACTGGTTTTGTTACGCACTTTATCTTTTTCTTACTATCCAACCTGCTTCTGAGAGAAGCGACCGTCAGGCCCGCGGGGAGCGGTGGAGGCGGTGGAGCATCTGGCGCGGGCGCGAGGACTCGCGTAACTGATGGCGTGAGCGGCGGTGGCATCGACGGTAGACCGAAGGCGCCCGGTGTGAGAGCGGCTGCGGCATTCCTGTCTTTGTCGCGGCGCAGAGGTGTCCCTAATACGTCTGACTTGGTTGTAGAGACGGAAGGGAGCGCAGATGTCGCGTCTTGGGGAGGTGGCATTGGAGCTTGATCCAGACGTCGAGTTGAACTACCCGCACTCGCATCAGGGAGACCGTTTAGGCTAGGAAGCTCGTCGGCTTCCTCTTCGACTTCCTGATCCGAGTCCACGATTTCGTTAGAAGTAGATACACCGCCCTTGGCCTTGGCATTTTTTCTGGACTTGGCGGGTTTCGGCTTCAAGTTTGACTCGGATTTGTCTTTGGCCTTTCGTGAGTCCTTGGCGGGGTCTGGAAGTTTTTTGGTGATACCTCGATTCTGTACTCTGGCTGGTGGAGTGATAACTCCCAACGAAGGAGACCCCGTTGTACGCCGAGGTCGCCTGTGACATCGAGCTTTGATTGACTACTTCAGAGACTTCATTGTGATACGTACCAACAGGCAAAATGTCAGGGCGCCGCAAAGAGAAGATGGCGAACATCTCAACTGTAAGAGTTCAATACTGTTTCCATGACTTTCCATGAAGAAAGAAATATTAGCTTACCGGTCCACTGGAGGAAAGGACGATCTTCTAATCAGCTGAAAGGAGGGAGTAAGCGCTTGGCTTACTTTGCCAATACCGTAAACTGCGGTCAGAAGATCGAACAATTCCTCATCGTTCGCATCGAGCAACTTTTGATTGGAAAGCCGGCCATCTGCAAACCTCGTTGCCAGGTCTCGAACTGCGAATCGATGTCATAGATTAGTGGGAATATACGCGAATGCCTAGCATGTGCGAGCACCATATTCAGCTTTGCGTCCGCTCAAACCCACTGTCCTTAACGTGGCAACTTCCGTAGTTGCAACCCGATATGCTGTAGGAAAATTATCTTGAATTTTTTTGGTCCAACTAAGAAAACGTATCAGTGCTTTCCTAATGCAAAAAAGTGCGTGTACTGACTATTCGTCGTCTGGCTTATCTGGGAGCTCAGGGAAATAAAGCTTCAGAAACTTATGCAGAATGGCGCGAGCGGCCATCCAAGAAATCTGTTGGCCACTACAAACCTGATTTAGGCTCCGGGAAAGATCCGTCACGGACGTGATGTATCAGCGCTCACATTATGGAAGTGCACAGGGTTCTGCGTTTGAGTCAGTCCATATGGTCAAGTACAGCCATCCGGCGCGTGACCACGAAGAACTGACCGGAATGGATGGATGCCCTCGAGACTTTCGAAAGGTTTGCATGGCAAACGGGAAAACACGTCTCTAAATCGGTGGTCTACTCGAATAAGGTGATTCTTGGCATCCTCTAGAGAGAAGATCAGTTTGGCGGGTAACGGAGTTGGTTCTTCTCCGGAGGGCTCGATGAGTGGACGGGGGACTGTTCCTTCTGTCTCAGTCTTTTTGGTTCTCGGTTTACTATTAAAGTTTTGCTCCGCTTGGTCGTCACTTCCGGATCTTTTGATTCTGATTGACGCTTGACTGCGCGTTTGACGCCGACAACTGCGGGTGTTGTTGTTGCAGCGCGAGTGCGAGTGATGGAGCGAGTTACTGGCATATTTAGAAGAGCGGCACACGCAAATGGAGGTTGTTTTTGAACAATTAGGACGAGCGCTAGTGAGCGACACGGTGTTTATCAACCATTGTGACTCAGGCTGTGGTGGGCCCACTTCAAGCCGGTTCCGGGTTATGCCGGCAGCACCACATTGCTGCGGTCTACTGCGATGCGATGGCATCTGATGGAAACTCCTATAAAGCATCTCTTCTTGTTCAAATCCCATATCACCGCCCTTCACTCCAACTTACATCGATCTAAAGCAGTCATTTCATAGATATTCATGGCTCAGAGTCAGTCTCATGATACATGGCATTCCCAAGCGCGAATCTGATATATTGTCCAGGATTTATCGTCGTCTTCAAGAAGACCGCCTCTCAGGAGACGATCGATGAGCAAGCATCCGCCATAAACCAAATGGTGGATCAGTGGGAAATAAGTTTAATTCCCCCATCCTTAAAGTGCGCAATGCAGTTCTTGAATCCGTACTTATTATCTCTGATCATGCGTAATCAGGGATTTTCAGCACAGATTCCAGATACCTACCTATTGGCGCTACAGAATAGCCTACAGGGAGGCGACAGCCAAATAGATTACATCGGTAAGGCGGACGCAGTTTAAGGGGATCGCTTGGTATTAACTGATAGCGGCGCTTTTAGAACCCGATGCACCAGTTACGACGCAGTAGTGGGTGGAACAAACATAAAGATGGAGCTCCAATTCAGAGAAGGATACGTTTGTATGTGATAACCACGCAGCATAAAAAGTTATCTTGCTTTATCTGCGTCAACTGGTATCTCGATGAGTTATTACGGATTACAAGGCCTTTTCTAATGGGTTCTTGTCGGGGCCCCACCAATTCGAGATTGAGTAACATCAACAACTCGGTAGCGCAACAGCACTAGTCGGTAAAAACGCAAACAGAAAGCCTACAAAAACGGGGCCGTCAACCAATCCAGCGGAATATAACCATCCCGTGAATCGGTGAGAGAACGAGATGCACATTGGCGGATGTTTCAACATCCATCGGGTGGTTAGAATCGCTTAGTGTAATTGCCCGCAATACTGAGACTGTACATTCTCGAATAATCCGGGGAAGCAGGGGCGAGTTAACTAAGAGCCCAAGGGAATATGTGATCATTGAAAACAAAGTGGGCGATGTGTTCAAGTCGGGAACGAAACGAGTAAGATCGTGACTGTAAGAGGCCAACAACTATTTATGGGCGCTATAATATGAGCAGGTACATTCCGCTGGGGTAAATTTCTCTTCCTCGCAATCCATCACCATCCCCAACGTTTGCATTCCCGCATTCCCGCATGGCTCCTGGCATCGTCTATAAGGATAAACGTATGCCACATCACATACCAGATTTTTCTGTCTCTGCCAACTCATGCACCCTCCCGGCTCCCCTCTGCAGGTTACACGATCGTTTTCAAAGACGATGTCACCGAGGAAACCGTTATGAAATACATGAGCGATATCGTGGATGCTGGTGGTCGCCTCACTCAGGCCTATGACTCATTCCTGAATGTATGTGCCAACACGTCCGCCCTCACTGCAGTGATATCCGCGAATTAATGTCCATCGCAGGGCTTCTGCGCTGCTGTCCCTGAGGCTTATCTCAAAATACTGAACGAAAATACCACCGACATAGATTATATTGGTATGTGTTGCCGTCTCTGTAGCATGCAAAGGCCATTCCTCATCGCAAGCAATCCCAGAGCCTGAAGGTCTTCCCAAGAGAGCATAATATGTGGGCTGTGGATACTAGGGTGCAAATGGCAGCCCGAGACGTCTCGGAGGGCCTTGGGTATCTATCTCCGCCCTTTGTGTCGATCACGCTCGTTCTACGGCGCTCGCCCATCAAGTCTTGTAACACGCATACAATAATCACATCTTCACCCCAGTGTAGTGTGTGTGCAGGGCTCATTCCGAACCTCGAAAACCGGCGCCGCTTGGCCGGGACTCGTTCTGTTACATCTGCAGAAAGCAGGGCACGTTCAGCCATGCGTACTGTACTCAACTATCGGGCACCTCTACTCTTGTGAAACAGCGGCTCGCCTCAAGCATTATCGTGATGTTGACTTGAGTTGCTGAGCACCTGTTACAATCATAATACGCCGAAAGGTTGAGAATGAAGGCACCCTGGGCCCCATGTGCGCCGTTGACTAGATATTTTGACCCTAGTTCTGCATATAGTCCACTTAGTATTTGGGTAGAACGAGTGCTTTGTTAAGACTGGAGTAGGAAAGGGTATACATGCCGTAGATCAGTAAAGTAGCACCA
Organism: Russula aff. rugulosa BPL654; assembly: GCA_022496225.1. Lineage (NCBI taxonomy): Eukaryota > Fungi > Basidiomycota > Agaricomycetes > Russulales > Russulaceae > Russula > Russula aff. rugulosa BPL654. Next base: position 132,330 of record WTXE01000067.1, on the reverse strand, counting down.
AGAAATGTACAGTCAAGTCATCAGGGAAGAAGTCATCAAAAAAAAGTTAAGTATGCGCGCAGAATCAAATTAGAGCGCGCATAAAGCCAATTAGGAAGTCCGAGACTTTGGGGTATACACTAGAAAGATAGTACGATGGGTTCACAAATGTTCCGGCTAACGAAGCATCATCGAATTAAGGCCCACTGGGAGCTGATTTGGGCGTCGCGGGAGAGGGAGAGGCAGGAGGCAACGGCACCAACCCGGATGAGGACGGCTGAGACACAGGTGGTGCTACCTGGTTAGGCGACGTCGGCGTCGGCACAGGCTCAGTTGCAGGAGCTTTGGGATGTGGCGGCGAAACCTGAGTCTGGAGTTGCAGACCGCTCGGGGGATCGGGGAAATCCCAAGGTCGTGGGACCAAGGCGGCGGGCATGATCCTAGAAACGCGTGTCGAGGAACATTCGGCATGAGCAGCGAGGAGGGTTCGCATATATAGCTTACCAGGTGGCGGCGCATACTACACCCTTCCCTCGGTCCTGTGCTTTGATCGTGCTGAACTCAAAGTTGATGTACTGCGAGAAATATCGCACGAAAGGGAGGATTTCGCGCACGCCCTCGTACATGACGCCCAAGCCTGTGAGAACATTCATGATTGTGCCTGAGATGGAGTGGACACGCTGTTTTCGAGAGTTTTCAATTTAGACCGAAATCAGAGCATACCAACTCACGCTCAGGTATGCCAAAGTCGGTGGGGGTAGGAGGATTTCTAGACCCCACCAATCTATACAGCAGACGTTGGATATCACAGCTACATGATAATGAACGAGCAACGTACATGTCAATACGGATAATCTGTCCGTAGGAGGGAATATGCCTTTATGATTAGGGACGAGGGACTTTCCTGCCGTATAACCTAACGCCATGAGCTGGGGTGTAATCTGCGTGAATCCGGTTATGACCGTCTCTGCGCTCGGAAGTGCTCCGGCAAGAATTCCTTCTCCGTCTCTGTCTCCTAATTCGCCCAGCCCCAAGTCCGGCGCGGTGAACAGATTGACAATATGAAGATTTTTCAAGGCATCCGTAACCGCGTCGATGGGAGTGCTTGCTTTAGGTGAAGTGGCAGGTGTGTCCGTCGTCGTCGGTGGGGGCTTCACGTTGCGGAGGGTACCGAAGTGCTTCCCATCGGCCTCCTCATCACTGTACGGGAGACACACCGCTTGGATGGGCTGGCTTGCGTGCGAAGTAGAGTTGGCGAACGAAGGCAGAGCTCTGAGCTGTGCAATGACCTTGTTCGCCGACTTCGGTTTCAAAAGCTGCGCCTTGACGTTCTTTAGCTGCGAGTTGGAGATGGGCACTTGCGGCGAGGCCACACCGCCTTCTTCAGTGTCCTGTCCGACGATGAGGGAGCGAACCACCACGGCTGACTGTTTCGCCCGACGATCTGCATTCGAGAGCGCAGAAGGCAGCTTCACGCGGCCCGTAGATGCATTGGTCGCGGCAGTGGGTGCGGCAGCGTCGTGCTTTTCGACGGTAGAGCGTGGGATGGTAGGTTTACGGAGTAACTTGAATTGACCTTGGATGGACCAGCGGCGATTAGCGTCCGTGGATGATCCTATGCGAGTTGCCGAGTCTGACTGTCCTGCGACTGGTGGCGCTTCAGACTTGTGAGCTTGGGGGACTGGCTTCGGATCAGATGTTGGTGGGGAGGAGGCACTCTTGGCAGCCGCTGGATCGTCCGAATGTGGGGTTGTCGCCGTCGGCGCCTCCGTCGACTTCTTGCCAGCATCGCCTGGCGCAGTCTGAGTCTGCGACGGGGTGGTAGCTGTAGACTTGTCGCGAGTACTGATGAAGTCTAAAAATGCCATGTTGAAGGCAAGGGAGTGAGAGAGCCGTGTGTCTGAGTGAAGTCAGTAAAAGTACTTGTAGTGATGCCATATTTGGGTGTCTGCGCGTACCTTCCCCTCGCTGCGATCGCGAGATATCAATATATCAACTCAACTCGTCGTAGCGCGCAGACTGACACGGCATTGTGTCCGGGCACGACAAGAGGGAGACGTTCGACAACGGCAGTAATGGGGATTTACTGATACCTCAAGGAAGATATACATACTAAGCACTACACAAACGGGGATAGAAGGGAAATTGCAGGAAATATAAGGATTACGTCATTGCCCGAGCTGATGTTTCCATTCTTTCAGCTGATCTTCAGCTGATCTTCGTACGCCATCGCATACTGTATACATGTCAGTATAGTTATGGGAATATTCAGACGGCCTTCCCACACACTATATCGCTCCTTCGCTTGGTAGAGTACGTACTGTAGAGCTAGAACATTAGACTACGGCCCAGCCATTTCTAGACCGCCTCCTCTGGGACTCTCGTTTTGCCGATTTCCGAATTCCTAGGCGCGTATGTTATAAAAATGCGTCCGCTCACGGTGACTCACCCCACTTCTCGTTTACCCCCTTTTTAAAAACTTACACATCTCCCCGTATGTCAGAGAAGAAGAGCATAACCGACAGTATCCGGTGTGTTCCCTAGTTCTGTTCTGCTCCAGTTGTCTGACATCCGATAGCCATTTTCCACCAGCATGGTTTGCGGTGAATATGGGTACGCCTGTTTTCTAGTCATCTACGTTCATCCAACCATGTCCTCGACATATGGTCATCTCCAATGCGACCTCCCTGCTTTCTACCAATTGCCACGTCCCAGTGGTGATACACCTGTTCCTCGATCCGGCTAGAAATATTTCTGACGATTTCACACGTCTCCACAGGTACCGGTGCAGTTTCAACTCTATGCGCGCTGTTTCCGTATGGAGCGAATACCCCCACCTCGAGGGCACTTAGCACAACGGTCTTCTTCTTGAACTTCCTCCTCTTCATTCTCTTTTTTTCCGTGAGCATCAGACGATACACACGCCATCCCGACATATGGAGAATCATGATCCAGCATCCTGTCCAAAGCCTTTATCTCTCCACGTTTCCCATGGGTGCTGCTACATTAATCAGCGTTGGCACTACTGTGCTATACGGCCAGTACGGTTTTGGAGGGCGAGCATTCCTTTTCACACTCTGGGGGCTTTGGTGGATAGACGTTGCAGTTTCCTCTCTATGTTGCTGGGGCCTGGTCTATGTCATGTGAGCGTTTTTCTCACACATTCGAATTTCATTTTAAATCTCTACGCTTCTTTCAGGATCACAAGACATGAACATTCTCACCAGAAAATGACGTCTGTCTGGTTACTCCCTGTTGTCACCCTTATTGTTGCGTCCTCGGTCGGCGGGGAGCTTGCACAGGCACTTCACCCGCATTCGGTCACCTGTGCTCTGACCACTATTGCGTTCACAATTTTCATCCTTTCCATCGGCCTTGCACTAGCATTGATGATTCTCACCATTTACTTCACTCGTCTCGTCGTGCATGGTTTCCCACAAGGGTTGAGCATTGTATCCTCCTTCATACCTTTGGGACCTTGTGGGCAAGCAGGATTCTCCGTACTTGTAATTGGGCAATTCATGAAGGAATCCCTACCGGTGCCGGGAAGTGGATCCCCGTTTCTTGGCAGCGCGCAAGTAGGCGAGGTTGTTTTTGTCATATGCGTGTGCATCAGCTTCATCCTCTGGGCCTTTGCGACGATGTGGCTTGTGTATGCGCTACTGGGTATCCAGCATATCGCACGTAGGACGCGAATATCTTTCGAACTCGCTTTCTGGGGCATGATTTTCCCTAATGTGAGTCGTGGGTGATCTTCTCTCTACTGTTCCACGTGACTGTAACTATTCATAGGGTGTATACGCAATCAACACCGTCGGTCTGTACCAAGTCCTCGATGTGGGATTTTTCCGCGTCTGGGGTGCAATATATTCTGGGTTCACCATCTTGTTGTGGGCCTTATTTCTCTATCGGACAATTGCCTCGGTTCCGCATGGGAAGATTTTTGAGGCACCATGTTTGAAGGAGCTTGAGATGAGGGAGGATATGTACAATTGAGGATGGTGAGGGAGCCTTTGTTTCACTCCCGTGGCGACTTAGAGGCTAAGTTAAAAAGTAGGAGATCTCTTTTTGGAATCTGTACGGTAATTTGAATGCTTTTGCTATAAGTTCTTACTGAATTTAGGCGCTCTTACCCTACTTATTTCCACAATCTAAAAATCATTTTTAGAAGAAGTCTATCACTGTTCACTACGCAGCACCTATACTATATGTAACCTGTCATATGTAGCGAGAAACCGTTAAATTTGATCTGAGTGTAGATTAACAGTGTCGGAGCAATGAAACTACGTGATAAGTTTTACCCAAAAAAAGGGAATGACTCACCACAACGAACCTCTACGCGCATACACTCCCATTAGTATTTATGTAGAACGAGTGCTCTACTAGGACTGGAGTAGGAAATGGTATCCATGTCGTAGATCAGTAAAGTAGCACCGAGGAAGGAATGTACAGTTAAGTCGTAAGGGAAGAGGTCATCAAAAAAAAAAAAGTAAAAGTAGGCGCCCAGGATCGAATTAGGGCGTATATGATCTATAACAAAGTCAATTACGAAGTCCGGACTTTGGGGGTATACACTGAAAGATAGTACGACGGATTTGCAAATGTTCCGGCCAACGAAGCATCATCGAATTACGGTCCACTGGGAGCTGAATTGGGCATTGTGGGAGAGGCAGGAGGCAACGGCACCAACCTCGGATGAGGACGGCTGAGATACAGGTGGTACACTTGACTGGACGGGCGTCGGCGTCGGCACCGGCACAGATTGCAGGAGCTTTGGCAAGTGGCGGCGGAACCTGAGAATGGAGTTGCAGACCACTCGGGTCGGGGAATCCCAAGGTCGTGGTACCAAGGCGGCGGGCATGATCCTAAGAACGCGTGTCGAGGAACATTCGGCATGAGCAGCGAAGAGGGTTCGCATATATAGCTTACCAGCTACACCCTTGCTCCTCGGTCCTGCGCTTTGATCGTGCTGAACTCAGGGTGATGTACTGCGAGAAATATCGCATGAAGAGAGGATTTCGCGCACGCCCTCGTACATGACGCCCAAGCCTGTAAGAACATTCATGATTGTGCCCGAGATGGAATGGACACGCTGTTTCGGAGTTTTCGATTTTTGATAAGCTGAGATTAGGCCGAAATTAGAGCATATGAACTCACGCTCAGGTATGCCAAAGTCGGTGGGGGTAGGAGGATTTCAAGACCCCACCAATCTACACAGCAGACGTTGGATAATGAACCAGCAACGTACACGTCAATACGGACAATCTGTCCGTAGGAGGGAATACGCCTTTATGATTAGGAACGAGGGACTTTCCTGCCGTATAACTTAACGCCATGAGCTGCGGTGTGATCTGCGTGAATCTGTTCAAGACAGTCTCTGCGCTCGGAAGTGCTCCCGCGAGAATCCCTTCTCCGTCTCTGTCTCGTAATTCGCCCAGCCCCAAGTCCGGCGCGGTGAACAGATTGACAATATGTAGATTTTTAAAGGCATCCGTAATTGCGTCGATGGGAGTGCTCCCTCATCGTCGGACAGGACACTGATGAAGGCGGTGTGGCCTCGCCGCAAGTGCCCATCTCCAGCTCGCAGCTAAAGAACGTCAAGGCACAGCTTTTGAAACAGAAGACGGCGAACAAGGTCATCGCACAGCTCAGAGCTCTGCTCTCGTTCCCTAACTCTGCTTCGCACGCAAGCCAGCCCATCCAAGCGGTGTGCGAGGAGGCCGACGCGAAGCGCTTCGGTACTCTCCGCAACGCGAAGCCGCCACCGACGACGACGACGGACACACCTAGCGAACCATCAAGGTTGACTGCTTCGCCCGACGACCTGCATTTGAGAGCGCAGAAGGCGGCTTCACGCGGTCCGTAGATGCGCCGCTCGTGGAAGTGGGTACGGCAGCGTCTGCTTTTCGACGTAGAGCGTGGAGAGTGGTTTACGGAGCAACTTGAAATGACCTTGGAAGGACCGGCGATTAGATTCCGTGGATGACCTGCGAGTAGCCGAGTCTGACTGAGTGCCCGGCGACTGGTGGTGCTTCAGACTCATGAACTTGGGGGACAGACTTTGGGTTAGGGGGCGCTACAGTATTGGCAGCCGTCGGATCGTCCGAATGTGGGGTTGTCGCCGTCGGCTTCTTGCCAGCAGCAAGGCGCGGTTGAGTCTGCGACTGGGTGGTGGTGGCTGTAGACTTGTCGCGAGCACTGATGAAGTCTAAAAACCCCATGTTGAGGTTACAGTAAGCTGAGTTTATGCTATGTTTGGGTGTCTGTGCGTGCCTTCCCACCAACAACTCTCCAACAACTCTCAGTAGCGCGCAGACTGACACAGCGTTGTGTCAGGGTATTCTACGACAAGAACGGCAGTAAATGGGCATTTACTAATAGTTCCCCGAGGCCGAGGAAGATATATAAGCACGCGTGCTCTTAGTAACAAGTCAAAGAACAAACGGAGATAGCAAAATGCATTCTTCCAGCTGATCTTCGTAAGCCAACACATAATTATCTGATAGCACAGTACAGGAACATTCAGTGGTCAGGCCGGTCAGGGCCTGTTATCGGCCTTCCCACACACTCTATCACTCTATAGCTTGGTGGGGCTGCTAACTTAGACTATGAGACTTGGGCAGCCATTCTAGACCGTGGGCTTGAACCGCTTGAACACCTCATTCAGCTCCGAGTCCCTGTTTCACCTCACCTACAATTGTAGGTTTCACTGTAGGTTTCTCACGCGGGGTGATTTTGTATCAACGACTTTCGCGTGCTGGGAAGCCCCCGCGTAGTAAACGTAAACGTGCCTACATGGGGAAATAATGGTACTCTCACCCAAGCGAAGTGATTGCTCGCCCTTCTCCAGCGAACAGAGACGGTCATCTTAGCTGACTACGCAGCACTCCTCGCTGCTCGGGGCATTGCCGATGCCTCCCGGTTTGCCGATTTCTGGATTCCTAGGCGCGTGTGTTATAAAAGTTATATAAATGCGTCCACTCTCTGTGACTCACCGCAATTCTGGTTTAGACCCGTTTTTTTAACTTGCACACATCTCCGTAGCATGTCAGAGAAGAAGAGCATAGCGGACAGTATTCGGTGTGTTCCCTAGCTCCGTTCTGCTCCATTTTGTCTGACATCCGATAGCCATTTTCCACCAGCATGGTTTGCCGTGAATATGGGTACGCCTGTTTTTTTAGTGCATCTAGGCATGTCCTCGACATATGGCCATGCCCAATGCGACCTCCCTGCCTTCTGCCAATTGCCACATCCCAACGGGGATACACCTGTTCTCGATCCGGCTAAATATCTCTGACGATTTCACAGGCACCGGTGCAGTTTCGACTCTATGTGCGCTGTTTCCGTATGGAGCGAATACCAGGACCTCGAGGGCACTTAGCACAACGGTCTTCCTCTTAAACTTCCTCCTCTTCATTCTCTTTTCTGCCGTGAGCATCGCACGTTACACGCGCCATCCCGACATATGGAGAATCATGATCCGGCATCCTGTCCAAAGCCTTTATCTCTCCACGTTTCCCATGGGTGCTGCTACATTAATCGGCTTTGGCACTACTGTACTATACGGCCAGTACGGTTTTGGAGGGCGAGCATTCCTTTTCACACTCTGGGGGCTTTGGTGGATCGACGTTGCAGTTTCCTCTCTATGTTGCTGGGGCCTGGTCTATGTCATGTGAGTGTTTTTCTCATACGTTCGAATTCACTTTAATCTCTACGCTTCTTTTAGGATCACAAAGCATGAACATTCTCACCAGAAGATGACGTCTGTCTGGTTACTCCCTGTTATCACCCTTATTGTTGCGTCCTCAGTCGGCGGGGAACTTGCGCAGGCACTTCATCCGCATTCGGTCACCTGTGCTCTGACCACTATTGCGTTCACAATTTTCATCCTTTCCATCGGCCTTGCACTGGCATTGATGATTCTCACTATCTACTTTGCTCGTCTCGTCGTGCATGGTTTCCCACAAGGGTTGAGCATTGTATCCTCCTTCATACCTTTGGGACCTTGTGGGCAAGCAGGATTCTCCGTGCTTATAATTGGGCAATTCATGAAGGAATCTCTGCCAGTACCGGGAAGTAGTTCCCCGTTTCTTGGCAGTGCGCAGGCAGGCGAAGTTGTTTTTGTCATATGCGTGTGCATCAGCTTCATCCTCTGGGCCTTTGCGACGATGTGGCTTGTGTATGCGCTACTGGGTATGCAGCATATCCTACGTAGGACGCGAATCTCTTTCGAACTCGCTTTCTGGGGCATGATTTTCCCTAATGTGAGTCATTGGTGATCTTCTCTCTACTGTTCCACGTGACTGTAACTCTTCACAGTGCGTGTACGCAATTAACACCGTCGGTCTGTACCAAGTCCTCGATGTGGGATTTTTCCGCATCTGGGGCGCAATATATTCTGGGTTCGCCATCTTGTTGTGGGCCTTATTTGTCTGTCAGACAATTGCGTCAGTTCCCCATGGGAAGATTTTTGAGGCACCATGTTTGAAGGAGGCTAGGAGCATGGAATGAGGGAGGATATGTGCAATTGAGGATGATGAGGGTGCCTTTGTTTCACTCCCCTGACTTTTAGAGGCAAAGTTAAAAAAGTACGAGATATCTTTTTGAAATTTGTACGGTAATTTGAATCTTGCTATAAGTTCTTACTGAATTTAGGCGCTCTCACCCGGCTTGTTTCCACAATCCGAAATGATTTTTTATAAGTCTATCACTGTTCCTCACGAAGTACCTATGCGATACGTAGCTGTCATATGTAGGGAGAGACCGTTAAATTTTGATAACCGATAGATCGACATTTTAAATGAAAGCACGTGATAAGTTTCACCCCAAAAAGGGAAGACCGTAACAACACCGCAGCGAACCTCTGGACACGCTTACACTCCCAGCGTTACTGACTCCCAGCTTACTTTAAGACCCAACACCAGATGCCAGACCGTTCAGACTATCAGCCTCTACCCCAACTGCAGACGATGAACCCGACCTCGATCCCGAAGTCTTCTCCACCGCCACGAGTTCAACTCCAACTCGTGCGCGGGGAATTCGGCGCATGAATGCTCCAGGAGCCGTCGACTTGCGCAAACTAGATGCCGCTTTTAAGCGGTTTGTCGTTTCTCTCTCTTGCGTGTACGCGTCTGAGCAGAATTAAGATGGACAGAGTCTATCGCGCAAAAGATGAAGCGCAAGAAGAGAGTCGAGGATATACATGTGAAAAAAGAGATAATCCGAAGCGTCTTTGACCCACCATTTGTTTCAACTGCTGCAAGCGGTGGTGTCGTAAGTTTTATTATTTGATCTTCGATACATTGCCCATTCAATCAAGTTTAATAGGTTAAGACATTAGACCACAAGCATCCGATGACTCAAGAAGACTACGACTCGTGATTCTATTACCCTCTGCAGTGGCATATATATGCTGATGATGTACAGTTTAGTCCAATCAGTCAAGCGTGCAATATCAGAGGGTATACACCCTAAGATGATTACAAAAGGCTCGTCCGGCTCGTACTTCGCTCGAGCTAAGGTAGACGGGAGAGTTAAGACCATGGCGTAAGTCCATGTGCCTAGGCGTGTTTAACCTTTCTCACTCACGACTAGGGTCTTTAAGCCGAAAGACGAGGAACCATATGGCCGTCTGAACCCAAAGGTTCGGCAGTTCGTCGCTCTTGACCTTTACTCATTCGTCTCTCGTGCAGACAACGAAATGGCTACACCGGCAATTTCGGTGGCTTATACCATTCGGTCGATCGTGTCTCATTCCTAACCTCAGGTATGATAACGCGCCAGTGCAAATCTGGGCATGGGCGACTGATGTTTTTGTAGCTATATCTCAGAGGCCGCAGCATCGCTTCTCGATACGCGGTTGAGTCTTCATATTGTGCCAAACACGCAGCTAGTGTCACTCTCCAGCCCGGTGAGTCTCTGTGAACTCTCATCTCGCTGTTTTTGAACGATAATGTATATCAGGCGTTCTTTTATGACTGGATAGACCGAACGGCGTATAAAAAAGGAAAGCCACTTCCAGAGAAAATTGGGAGCATGCAATGCTTTATGCATGGGTTTCAAGGTGGGTACCTTCAAATCTGTGAGAAACGTTTCCGTGATAACGCAACGCAACCCAGATGCGTCCGATTTCCTTCGAAGCCATCCTTGGCCAGGGCGCTCGATCGCAGACACATTCGATGACTCAACACACCGTGCCAGTAACCTCACGAAACGTTTCCTGGGTGCGATCAAGGTGATCTGCGGTCGCACTGGTGCCGAGAGTTACGATGACGAAGCAGACATGGAATACGAGCGGGCTCTATTCGATGCATCAGAGGGAGGACACAATCAACCATTCTATTGGTCTGCGGACTTGCAACGAAGCTTCCGGGAGGAGCTTGAAAAGTAAGTCCTACGTTCTTGATAGCACATCATATTGACACGTTCACAGATTGGTCATCCTGGGTGAGCTTCTATTCCACGGAAATGAATGTGGAATGATAAACCATTTGAAACCCAGATTATCTTATGCTCAACACCGACCGGGGTGCCGACAATTACATGATCAAGTATTGTGAAGCAGAGCACGAGAAGTCTTTGATAGACATCGCGCCAACACGTTCCGCTCAGCTGGCGGTCCCGGCGATGAGTGAGCGCCAGCGTAATGAATCTCCGTCTAATTCCTCGCAAGCTGGTGTTACCTTTGCTGCGCCTCCCCGTATTACCCGGACACCCTCCAACCCACAGTCCTCATACACCCAGCGCCCACACATTCATATTGCAGCGATTGACAACTCGCTTTCTTTCCCCCATGAGCACCCGCATGGGTGGCGTTCCTACACGTATGGTTGGTTATATCTCCCAGTCAGCCTTATTGGGAAGCCCTTCAGCGAACGTACACGACAACGTTTCTTACCTCTATTGACATCTAAAGCTTGGTGGGAGGAGACGACATACCAACTGAGAAAGCTTTTTGCACTGGACCCAGGGTTCTACCCAAAGATGTTTGATGTGGGTCTGTCACAGCTGATGCGCGCAGCGGTTTTCACATTCATGTTTAGAGACAACTTGCGGTGATCAAGGGTCAGGCATGGAACATTGTCCAGTCGTTGAAACATGATGTGAGTGTAGTCGCCTTCGAAGTCGTCTAGTCAATCTCATGGCTTGGATATGATGATAGGATGAAGGTGAGTATTTGGGGTCTGAACTTTACTCACTTACAAACATTTTCCAGGCCCTCTCGAGTTAACCCGTCGGACCAAGGCGCTTGTTTGGAACGACGAACTCGAGCTTGATGAAGACACCATATCTCAAATCCACCACAGCTCACAAAGCACTTCCCCTCAGCCATCGATTAACACGCTCCCTTTGCCTGGCCACTCCCCACAAACAGGCGCTCACGTAGCCAGAGTAACAGCAGTGATTTCCCACCCCCAATTCGGCGTGTGAGTTCAGAGCAACCTGGGTCCATGCGACCAGTGCCCTTCTCGGCCAAGTTCCAGAGGGTACACCCCGGTACGACCGGAGTAACAGTGCTAGAGCACCTGGAACGGCTCGACGCTGTGGAAGCGAGTCTCGAACGACTTGCAGTCGAAGACGAGACAGAAGAGATTGAAGAAGATGTTGGCGAATCTTCGTCAACCCCGCGTCCAATCGCACCTGCAAGCCTATTGACATTATCCGAAAGCGCTCTAATAGCAAGTAGTTCCGCACCGTCACGCGCAGGCGCGTCGGAGCTCGCGCCAGTCCCTGAGGTCGACTCTCCAACTCCCTCAACGGTGATAGAGGAGCACGAGGAGGATGTTGTCGCGTTGTCAAAGTCACTATCACACTTGGAAACTGGTAACCTTCACCACGGGCGTGGGCTGAGCAGCCAATCTGCCCAGGGTGCACACCGAACGCTCGACTGGATGCAGGACGAGCCGGTGAAGAAGCGGGTGGTGATTTCAGAGGTATGGATAACACACGAAGCTTCTTTGTGTATTATCATTAACGGCATGGCCGCATAGCGACTTGAGATGGTCACCAAGAAACCCCTCTTCCGGTGTTGGTGATGAGGGCAGTCCAGCGTAGCAGATCTGTCACTAACATTAGACCTTACGTTGTTGTCTGCGCACGTGCAGATGCCTGCGGACTAGCATTGTGCAAATCATTCAACAGCGACCAGCTCTGATTCACGGTTTCAATCGGGTTCCTCTCAGATAAGCCGGCTGCCCTCAGCCCAACGGCCTTACTTGTATTAGTGGCACGGTGGTGGCACCACAGCGCTTTGGTGCCGGATTGGAGATGAACTGATAAGCGGTGGCCATCGTGGAGTATTTTTAGATCAATAGATATCAATTACATCTGCAGAAGGAATTCCAGCAGCCCCCCAGCGAAGGGTTTGCATGAGGCCGCACACTACCCGATTACAAACGCTACTTCCGACGGAAAGCTTGTAGGTGAGAGGATGGCGCATCAAACTGAACTCGCGGGACGTACACGTTTGACGTGGCACTGGCATTTACGATCAGAACGCCTCGTGGATGGCCTCATGGGCATGGGTAGAGGAGGAGAAAGCGCATGCGGGACAGAGAGCTATTATTAAGTGGTGATTGCAAGTAACATCCAGCCTTCTGGAAGGACGAGTGACTCGATTAGCACGAATGGGCACCGTCGGCGCTCGTATTCACTTCCGTGGAGGTCGGAAAGTCTTCATGTGAGTTTTGAAAGAAAAACGTGTCCGAGTCTTATAGTCTGACGCGAGGGGCCGCCTGACGGCGGTACTCATGGAAGAGTGGAGTGAGGTATAGGGCTCAGGGCTCTTCATGTGCAGACGATCGCACCTACTAGTCAATTAGAACAAGTGCCAGTGCCAGTGCCAGCGCCACCAGAGAGGAAGTGCTAAAACGGAACATCACCGCAGAGCGGAGCGGTCAGCTGGGTATGCAGGCTCGGTTAGAAATGAGCGGAAACCCGGGTCTTAAAGCTTAACGTACAAGACGGCTCCACAACAATAGGGGGTATTTCAACGCAATGCAACGTTGCCTGCCTGAAACGACGAGCCAAGCCAAAAAAAAAAAAAGACGGAAAGAAGGAAAAGAAAGAAAAAAAATGGAACAATCATAAAAACGGAAATGATAGTCGGTTAGTCGGGATTTGCGGACGGAATTTGATATCTGGATGTGATAACTGGATGGGTGGGTGTACAAGCTTCAAGCTCAGATCGACAGGCGATGGGCCTCACCCAGAGGGGCATTTGACGAGAGGATCAAGGATTAGGATCAGATACGACACATTCCCTCCAACAGGCCGTGCATCCCATCGATTATCGGCGGCGAGCTAAATCATGGCATAGGAAAACACCTAGTTATCCAGGAAAAAACAAGCAAAACGTGGGGACTACCAGACCAATCAGCCGGACACACCATTCACCCATTCAGTCGCCTTCCGTAAGTAACCAATGGGCAAAGGCGTCCAATCGCTTCTTTTCACCTTCATCCCCCCCGACTTCCTCGACGTCCTCTGCAACACCGCCACGTTTGAAATGTTGTTTGCCAATCCATAACGACGCTTCGACCTTGCGTCCGGAAAAAAAGCGCCCTTGCATTTTCTGCATCGTTTTTTTCGGAGATTCAACATAGGCGACGTTACAGACAGATGCGACGACGAAAGAAAGATACGTACCAAAACACACGCTTGCGCGCTGATGGGATCCCTGAACTTCACCGTCATGACACCGTCCGGCTCTTTCTGTAGGCGGTTGGTGAGAAGAGGACACAGAAAGGGTATGCATTGTCTCCTACATCATATAACACCACGTTGGTCACTTCTCCCAGTGTCTCGCATTCTTCTCGAACGTCCTCCTTCAGGTCCAGGAGTAGTGAAGGGTCTTCCTCGAGTTCCTTCAGGGTGAACATGTGCTTGAGTACGACCACCCGACTGTTCTTATTCGCGGAGATATGTGTATCCTCCTCGGTGATAGCGGGGCCAAAGTTATCTTCGTCTACCCATTCTTCCAACTTCCTAGTAGCACGAGCATTTAGTTGAGAGCTACAATAACGATGAGAGTTAGCGAGCGTACTTTTGCATCCTTCCTATTCGCTTTGTGATCCTCTTTCTGTCCACTACTTTCCTCGGTTTTGCTTCCCCTCCCGGCGCGTTATCATTCTTGTGCCCAAACTCGGCACGTTGCACGCTCATTCGTGAGGCGGGTCCACCAAGCCGAAGTTCTGCATCGTCCAAAATGTTGATCGCGAGACTGACGGAGTCCTCCTTGAAATACACAACGAGCGCCTCGCCGCTGAATGTGCCGTCGTCGCGCGCATACATCTTGACCTTGGGTTCGCCCTCGTCATCTTCCTCGATGAGCCCGCACTTGCTAAATCGTTCGACTACCTCTTCGAACGTGGCATCGAGGGGTAGGCGCACGAAGACGGCGGTGTTCTTGGATTTACGCTCCGGAGCTGGGGCGCCACCATTGCTCGCGGCCTTTGCACCTTTACCACGCTTTGTCGATGGTCCTGGCTGTACGATCGTCGGAGACGTGTAATCTTCAGGCTCCTTGCGTTTCTTGTTAGTACGCGCGAGTACAGGAGCGGCGGGTGTCTAAAAAATCATGCAACACGTGGTAAAGCGAGTCAAGCACAGGGGTCACCGCAGCGGCGAGGGTTGGGCGCACCTCCTCATCAACACCGGCTATCGAATATGCGGCCTGCTGTTTCCGAACGAGGTCCTCATCGAGCTATAGCAGCGTGCGCACACAGAGGTCCATCTCTCAATCCTTTTGCGGGGGCTGGGAGGGGCAGACTGACCACGGGGAACCACACAGCCCTGGAGGGCTCGTACTCGAATTCGGCATCACCGTCCTCAAGGCGCCATCGCAAACTTTGTGTGTCAAAATGTACACGTGGATCATCCTCAAATGCGGCTGCTTGTTCTTCAGCAGGAGCGCCGGGAGCCGCCCGGGGTAACGAAGTGGGTACAGTAGCCGACATTAAAACTCCCAACAAAGATGTGTGTGTTCGAGTCGAAAGGGCAGGGCGTGGGCGTGTTTGGCACGGCTTGGCGCCACCACACTGCCGCCGCCACTTGCTGTTGTGGTGCTGCGGGCACCCAAATACTGCAGTGAACCGTTATGATATGATGTCCGATTGCAAGTCGTGCTGCGGTGCCAACTCATTCCTCTTTCAACAACCTTTCAAGCTGGGGAAAATCCCCGAGGCAGTGCCAGTAGCAACAGCTATCATACTGACGTCGACGACGTTGGCACACGAGAGGGGCGGAATGTGCGTGGAACGACACGTGTCGTGGCTTGGCACTGGCACTGGCACTGCAGACCTGTGCTTGCCCCACACCACCGCCTATTCTACACTGGTTTTCCCCGTAGCACAGGTTGTGCCTGTCAACTCTGTCTCCACTTAACTTCTTTCTAGTCTGTCATGTGTCGTTCTTCCCAACGTGAATTCTTGGAGAATTATTTTTATTTTTTCTGGCACTAGCCACTAGGGCCGATCTATACATTATCCACGCCTCGAGGACTGAAGCCGACAGTCCGACATTGTTTTAAAATCAGATGCAGGCTGTTTGACATGCTCCGCGAGGCTGATCATTTCGGATCTTCCCATGTCACTTTCGACATAAGTCTGACACGAGGGGCGAGCGCCAACCAGTAGGTCGCCGAGTGCTGTGTTGGTTCCCTACATGTCCTCATGAAAAAAGGCGCTTGTGACGCCTCGCGGCCTCGAGGTTTTGCTTCAAAAAGGCCGCCCCGCACCCCGACTTCTCCAGCAACCCCAGCTTCTTCTCACCTTTCTATTCTTACTTATTATTCTATTCATATGATCAGTCATGGTACGTTGTGCAAAGTCGCTTTGCATCCTTTGATCCCATCCATTGACTCCCATATTACAGTCTCCACCATCCAAACCCTTCCGCTCTCGCTCCCCACCTCCGGCTCCGCGCGCAGGCGTGCACCCATCCCGGCCTTCCACCCCACAACCGTACGTGTGTTTTCAGATGATGCATATGTTGGACGAGACATAGCTCACACATCATGCATACCCACAGATCTGTCTCCTCCTCACAATCGCTTCCACGTACTTCATCGCATGCTTCAAGCAGTCGGAAGCAACAACAAGCGGCACAACGACCCATCCGTCAGAACTCATCCTGGCGTACCTTTCATTCCTGTGCAGCGTGCTTGGCGCTTTGAGCGGCGCGCTATCAACTGGTCCTGTCCCTCGGACCAGATATCAAGATCGGCCGCCTGCCAATGTCGAGAGCCCTAGACGGCCTGCCTTAACGAACTACGCGTTTCTTCTGGGTGTGATATTTCAACTTACGCCTCCACGTCGGTCGATACAGAGGATGTGGGATTTTCGTGAGTATTAGTCTCCTGTGTGGTGCTAGAAAATTATCTCATTCATGTCTTGTCCACGTTCACAGCATTGATATGTGCCTTCTCCAGCCTGATGTGCTTTATAGCCCAAGTTTGGCTGTACATTTGCATACACGAACCGTGTTCTGTTCAGGTTGTGGGTGGCTTTGCTGCCGCTACGGCCCTGGTGGCATTGCGGCGCCTGCGGACTTCCCTCTTATCATCCCGTGGACGAGCGAGCATTCATGACAAATTATTTATTCACTATACTAAACGTCTTCACATGACACTAGCGCATGGTTACCTCGTAATACTATGGCCTCACGATGAAGCTGGTACTTCTCATGACATTATTACTCTACTGCAGGATCCACACGCTATTACGCATACCCTTGTTACATTGTTTTAATTACCTTTGCAATCGGAAGTGGTTTTCATGTATATACAGTACTCAGTCGCATTTATGTTCTAATAGCATTATGATAGTTTCTTAAATGCTCCCGAACCGCGAAAACCCAGCGCTGCTCACCTGTTGGTGACAGCTACATCATCGGAACCCTTTGTGCCTTGCACTGGTTATACAATAATCTGGGGCAAGTTGATGGCCAGTCTGCCGCGGACCTTGCGGGACTATGCACAAGGCTGTACATGTCAGGCTGCTCAAACACATGGGCAACGCCGCATGTAAAAAGAAAACTTTTTTTCCTCATGTGAGCCACGTGTATTCCACGAGCTGCGTTTCGGTATAAGCACACATTGCATCAGTCCCTCTATGTAAAAAAAAAGTTGAATCTATGCGCCACACCCTACTTGACCAAAATCATGGGGAAGTACGCATTCGGATCATGAGGTGCATCTGGGGCACGTTCGGGAATCCAGCGCTTGAAGGGCGTAGGTGGGGTTGGCGGAAGTGATGACGCAGAGTATGCCTTGCGGGCTGTGCTGATGGCACCTATCGCTTCTGTGAGGCCAAGTTGCTGCTGGCTGCTGCTGGGCAGTTACGGACGTGGCGTCTGTACCTAGTGGCGCTGCAATCCTGCGGGGATGGGTGGATGGATAAATAGACGCGATGAGTAAAAACGAACAGCAACGGAATGGAATCGGAATCGGGGATGTGGGGGATGAATGTATAAGAGAGGTTTTACTGACTCGGCAGCCGCGGCGCCCGAATGCTGAATCAGGAGGGTGGAAAGCTCGGATTGCGTGACTACGGAGAGCTGTGGGTAAGCGCGGCGCACGTCCCGTTTCCAGTAGGGGTTTTGCGCCGGATCGGATGCTGGACGTGTACGTGGGTCGTCGTTAGAAAAAATAAAAGAGATATAATGATAGGTTTATACCTTTGGTGGCTGGGGTGGAATATTTCTCGGGTCGAGAACCGGGAGGGGGTTGTCGGTTCACAGTTGGGAGAGGGAGACCACTGGATATTGCTGGATCGACAGCGACTGCATCACCTGTTTTACCCCCCCGGAGACGAGACGTGTTAAGACAGCACACACAAACCAAAAAAACATCCCCCCCAACTCACGAAATTTCTTCCAGAAGCCCTTTGGGCTGAGATGATAGAGGGTGTGGTCAGCAACCTTTCTGGTCGCCATCGTCGTTTTTCCAAAATCGAGTCCTGGCCCGAACCGTCGCCGGGGATCGGATGTGGGATGATGTGGTCAATTTGAATAGCTTGCTGACTAATCAAAGCCAAGCTGAGGCTGAGACCATGTGACCCGAGACATTTCCACACCCGCACCGCGGTCGAAGTTAGTTTTTTGGGGGCGTGCAGTAGTTTTCTCCGTTGATTTGGAAATAAGAATGTGTGTTCCACCAACACATGGCGACGGTTGCATGCCAAAGGCATGCCCCATCGAATAGGAAAACGTGATTCTGGAGCTCAAGCGCTCAAGACGAACATAGACCATTCATTAACTCGATCGCGCCACCAGTTGTCATTCACTGCAATTCAGAGATGCGACATTAGAGGAAATACAACTGAAATACATTCTAACGGAGAACGAAATGCGATAGCAACTTGCCTATCACCCTCGCATCTCTTTGTTCCAGGCCTTCCTTGACATAAACGATGTCCAGTTTTTAAGGTACGTCGGGTCTCTTCTGAATAGCAAATACAAGTGCCATACAGTAGTTGTGAGGGCGTGCAGTGGCTTTCTCCATTGATTTTTGTGTGTGTTCCACCAACACACGGATAGCAACGGTTGTGCGCACAAAGCCACGCTCCATATAATAAAAGACCCTACGACGGATAGGAAGTCATTCCGGAGCTCAAGACGAACACAGGCCATTCATTAACTTCATCGCGCCACCACTCGTCGTTCACCCCATTTCAAAGATGCAACGTCAGAGGGAGAACCTACTACAGTACTAGAAAATGAAATGCGATAAACTCGCGTTGACCTTGCCTTCAATTGAAACCCCATATCGCCCTCGCATTTATTGCTCTGGGCCTTCCTTGACATAAACGATGTTCGGATATGAAATGCGCATTAGAATCCACCTTCTTGTCGGTCATGGTGAAGTATGGAAGAATCGCTGGATAACGAAGTTACTATTCCACGATGAGAGGCGGCCGTCGAGCAGGAATTGCCGAGGAAGGGCTGAACTTAATAAAGATAGGACGACAAAAAAAGGAGCCTGAGGTGAAGACATTTGAAATCTCCAGCATCACGAAAACAGGCTCGGACTCCGAACGCGACGATAGATAGGCCGTCATGATGGCAACCAGCAAGGCAACGATGCGTATCAACTAGTAAAAGCTTCTTTGCATCGGAAGTGTCCTAGCGCCGGTTTTAAAGTGCGAAGTGCGAACACTGCCAGTGGTTGCAATTGCAACTTGACACCCCCCGAGGCACTGGCAAAGAGAACAAGTAGCGTGCAGGTTAGCATTTTGGTCTGCTGGGGTGCATTTACTGAGGCTTTGTATGAGGAACACGGCGTCGAAAGGTCGCATAGGGAAACCTTGCCCCAAGAGTGTGAATCTGAAGAGGACAAAGTTCGGATCCCCATGGAGGTGACCATAAGCGATCTTCGCGACTCAGCTAGACATATGGATCGTAATGCTGGCCTTCGAATGGCGGTGCCACGGTCAATACTGTAGCAGTAAATATGCCTTGGGGAACCCCATGACATGCGGTCGAGAAAGGGATGTAGAGTGGATATAGCTAAAATCTCTTCGTAGGCTGTCTTGTTTTTATCACTAAGATCGCTACCGAGCGAGCCCAGCGAGGAAAACTGTGTTCTTCTTTTGCTAAATTATCGGCGCGCTCTAGGTCGCCGAGAGTATATGGTTGGGAGGATCACTGCATCACTCAGCAGTGACTCATATGGGCGTCTGAATGATCACATATCAGATTTCTGAGCCACGTGGCACGTGGTTTTGTGGCTTTGTTCCAAACTACCCCCAAACGTTAAAGCCAGGTAAGCAAGTCGCTGAACGACGTAATGGGCGGGCCCATCTCAATGCCACGGACAGGATGGGTGAACCTCCGTAGGTTCGCGGGTGGACTTTCATGGGTGGATCATGGACTTTGTGCGTTCACCTTGCCTAGATAGATCGCGTCATCCGCGTCGGAGATGACCGAATGAGCGCGACTTGCAACCGCTGACGCAATTCGCAGCAATATCTTGCTGAAACCATGCCAGACACTGGCTTTCCCTCGCTGAAAATTACCTCGGTTACGTATGTTGTTCTTTCTCCCCCAGTACAAAAGGCCTGCGTGCCGGGACACACACCCCCTCATCCATCCCCGTCTGCGTCTGCATTACTCACATGAATACCCACTACAATCCATACCTCCCTGAGGTCGGCGAGCCTTCCTCGTCCTCCAGCTCGTCTCAGTCGAGTATACCCACTTCTCCCTCCTCAAGTCTGGTGTCCACACCGGCCTCCAGCGTCGTTGAACTTCCCAAGGAGGTTCGACGTGACCCCCATGATCTTCCGGTCTTTGACAGGGATACGCTCACAAACCCGAGCGAACCTATTCTTTACCTGCCACCCTTCCTCTCCTCTCTGCCTCCCGCACACGTAAATTCTACATCAGCGCCCACTTCAACGGGCCGTGTCCCGAAAGCGACTGATTCTCGTTTGCCGGATATTGACGGTCCCTCCCTCGCACTCCATAAAGCACTCCATAACTTTACCCCCATCACGGAGAAATACGCCAGTACATCATATGCAGAAGCGTTCAACTGGGGCGACCTTGATCTACCCGAGGAAGACGAGCACGAATGGTATTGTGTTGCATTTACAAGTATTCGCAAGCCAGGTAGCGAGAGTGACCGTTAGTCTACGTCGCTCCGTCTTCCCGACTCGCACTGACCTACTCTAAAGTGCTTTACGAAGTTGATAGAGCCGCACATGAAGAGGCTGTCCAGAATGGCGGGGTATGTCATATCCTTAAACTCGAGAGTGCCTCGTTGACGTATTTGCCTTTGTAAGCTCATCATGTACTGGTATGGGATACCCGACCCTGAGACAGGTCTCAACCTAGCTACTTGCCTGTGGCAATCTCGCGCTCATGCAATCGCTGCCCACTCTCGTCCAAATCATATACGGGCAATGCGTGTTACTGCGGCATCATATGAGTCATATGACTTGCAGCGCTGGACACTACGGAAAATAGCAGGTTCGCGTCGTCTTGAGGTCATACCTTACGACCAAAGTACTGCAGGGCGGTAGACGGTTGTCGGGTGTTTGTCGTGTCTACATTGTTGTCGAAATCTTGTACATGCTATGATATTGCTTTCAGCTATTTGCTGTAATCTAGGTTGTCGTTGTTCTACCGTGAGCATTACCGTTGCTCACGGATCAACTCGTGCGTGGCGTCCGATATGCCTCCAATGTCCGATGTTAACTCGTGTGTCTCGGAGCGCCCAGGCGCCGTGACAGCACGAGCTTCTACCGTTGACATGTGTACCAACTACCAAGCCAAGGAAACTCTTCGGGAACGCTTTTGAGTTTAGGGTAAGATTCTGTGTCCAGACGGGAGCGTTCAATTACATTTGCATTGCGGCGGAATCTACAGTCACGGTACCTTATACTTGTGTTATCCAGTTATCTGACTGGAAACCAACCTAAGCAGCAATAGATTCACCACAATATAACCGAATTTTCGCCGTTTATTCTATGCCCACCAGTACCACGGGCAAAGACAACCTCCCAAGTGCGTAAAAGATGGCGGTTGATTCTTGAAGTCATCAAAGAAAAAGAAAAAGATTCAGTTCATGTATGCACAAACATCGGCAATCCCTTTTTTTAAAAACATTGCCGAAATACCAATCCATATGCTACCGTACAGGAATTGAATTGCATTACAGCAGTAACCAGCAGTGACCGGGACCCTCCAGGCTTACAGTCCAAGATTCCAGCAGCTATGATTCATTAGTAGCTTCTTTCCCCATCCTTTATGCCAGCATTCAGTTATGTCATGCTGAGGGGGAAGCATACGTGCCCGCGGCACCCAAGCTAGGCGATGTTAGGCCCATTAACTCTCGAAGCTTCCATGAAGATCAGAGGTGTGCGAGTCGGACGGGGCCCAGCCAAAGTTGGTCGGCGGACATCTTGATAAAGGAGGCGTCACTGGGAATGTAGGTAGTAATATGCTATTAGAGCTCGGGTGTGGTCGCTGAACGTTGGGTAGGGATTCCATATCGTCATCCGGAGAGGACTCGATGGGAGGCGGGGTAAGCGGAAACGCCCCATGAGAAGGCTTTTGGTCCTGGATGTCGGACAAGAACATTGCGGGTTTACGAGTTGTGATATCCCTTCTGTTCGACCATCGCGTCCGCGACGTGGGAGAATCCCAAGCAAGACCTCCCGATGAATTGACCGCCACAAGTTTGTCTTTGGGAACGGACATTATCTCTGGCGTCAGAGAAGATGAAGGATGCTCGGTTCGGGGATCAGCGTAGACTGTCGGGTGAACGAAACCAGGGGAGGAGAAGGGACCAGGTGCGTCATACTTCGGGAATAAAGAGAATGGTTGCAGGCCGCGAAACTGCTCGCCGTCGCACTGAACGGACATAAATGCCCATCCAATCTATTGGTCGTAGACGCACGAAACCTCATAACGGAAGTGGTGTCGTTCCTTTCGACTGTTGGCAACACCTCATTGCGAGCCATGTAGTGCTGCGTGGCAGGGCCACAATCCCATACATGGCCGTTAGTGGGCCGAGCAGGAGCAAAAGGCCTGGCGTTGAGAATGGTTGTGGGCTATCCCTGACATTCTGAGTGACGGGAGTGCTGGACCGATACATAGGTTGGCCAGAAAAGGGTCGCATCGGGGAGCAAGGGGCAGGGATTTGGGGAGCAGTCCATCCAGGTCCAGGAGTAGAAAACGGAACGTTGCTGTCAGTGACGCAGCGGGGCTGTTCCCCTGAACCTCCACCGAACTGTAATGAACGATCCGAAAAGTTGCAAGGTCACTCCCTGGCTGTCCATTAATTTCCGTGGTGTCCACAGAATGGTGTCCATCCACCGGGACTTGAAATGCAAAGACAGAATCCCGGTCTGGTGCATCAGAACTCTCAGGCCAGTCGATGTGGTCCTTCCTTATCGGGCTTTCAGGCCGTTCAGGTGGCAATTTGAGACATCGCACAGCATGATCAGGTGGTAGAGTGGCCAAGGTATTGTTCAACCACTCTGGTAACGTCGGAGAGGATCCCGCGATGACCTAGAATAGGACAATAAATTACTTACTCATAGGCGCTCACAGAGAATGAAAATACACCTGGTTCCCCGTTTCCATAGCGGATATAAAACGTCTTTGAATCCTTCCAGAGCCATGCCCAGTCTCTTTGGGCGAGTCTGTCGGAGTCTTTGGCAAGTCGTGATTAGTCATCGACGATGAGCTGGGGGAATGGCGCGTTTATAACGGGGACGAGAGGTTTTCGTGGAATTAGATGTCCAGCTAACTTCCTGTAACATACGGTCAAAGCGTGAGTTCAACCCATAAAGGCGTCGTCGTTTTGCCGAGTGAAACGGGGACGTTTGGGCAACGGCTGTTAAGAATAGACGTCGAGCATTGGAGCTAGATTAGAAGAGAAGTAGATACTGACGGTCGGTGCGGGTAGTGAATGATGTTGACGAGACGCTAATAGTATACAGGAAATATATGCTATCAGGTATGAGGTAGGAGCGGCTAGAGACATACCGACTATAAGAAAACCGGTCGATACGCTGTGTACGATCGTTTGGGTGGGGCACATTCCATCTGTGAGCCTGTTGTGAGCGGCCGTACATGGAGCGTATGGTAAGACTGCTCACACTACAGCGACCGTTGCTTCGCGTGCAGTAATTAACGCGTCGCGCTTACGTGGCAGGCCTTACATCCGTCGCTGTCCGACGGTAAGGTTCTTAGTAATAACCTTACCCAGCGGCCCGACGGACAGCGACGGATGTAGACCACGCAGCCGCCCTGGCCCAGTCGAGGCTTATATTTGAGCACGATATATCGTGTCTTAATGACGCCCCACTCCTCTCGGGTACAGGACTTTGCGTGTGTTTCTCGTGTCTCAGGTACCCTCGATCGATTGCGTGCTTTGATTGTTATCACAAGCACCACTCTTACTCCTTCCTGCTACGCCGTCTTTACACTATGATTCCCTCTGTGGTTTCTTGGTCTAAGATGGATACAGGAAACACCCTCCTTCCTCATCTTGAGAAGCGCACTTTTATTAATCACGAACGGCATCGTGGAAGACGCGTCTGGGAAGCTCTGCTAGTTCTGTTCCTCCTTATCGTAACAGTCACGTTCTCCAGAAGAGGACAAATCGTTCCCCATTTTGGCGCCGAAGAAGTGGATCATGGTCTCAGAAATCCAGCATACCTTATCAAAGCCAAACATGGGGCAGTGGCGAGTGAAAACGTATTGTGTTCAAACATCGGTGTCGAAATTCTGAAGGAGGGTGGGAACGCGGTGGACGCCGCTGTGGCCACCACATTTTGTGTTGGCGTTGTGAACATGTTTTCGTAAGCAGCACGCCATTTTATGAGTATTTTATGTGCCTGCAACGTGCTTATTCCACAGATCCGGTATTGGCGGTGGTGGGTTTATGGTCGTGCGCTTGCCCCCATCATCCCCAAATGGAACGTCTGAGGTCTGGAACGTTGACTTTCGGGAAACGGCGCCTGCTCTTGCAAATGCAACTATGTTTGAGAAACACCCAATGAAAGCCAGGTTTAGTGGGCTTGCCGTTGCCGTACCTGGCGAAGTGCGTGGCCTGGCAGAAGCCCATATGCGATGGGGCAAATTGCCATGGCGGAGGCTGGTACAGCCCAGCGCCGACCTTGCCGCGGGCTGGGCTGTGGGCAGGGAACTCGGCCACAGGATAAATGTGAGTTTATGCTATCAGATGATTATTTTCAACCTAATATTGCTTGCAAGCTGCCAGAATTTTACC
The DNA here is from genome assembly GCA_022496225.1 of Russula aff. rugulosa BPL654. Lineage (NCBI taxonomy): Eukaryota > Fungi > Basidiomycota > Agaricomycetes > Russulales > Russulaceae > Russula > Russula aff. rugulosa BPL654. The sequence continues at coordinate 107,606 of WTXE01000067.1, read as the reverse complement.
ACTTGATTCTGCAACATCCCGTCTGGCGTCAAATGTTCGCGCCAGATGGTGTAATGCTCAGGGAAGGCGACGCGATCCGGAACGCCAATCTTTCTAGAACTCTTGGACTTATCGCCGAACGAGGAGCTGATGTGTTCTACCAAGGTGAAATTGCTGATACCATCATCAGCAAGATTCGTGCCGAAGGTGGCATCATGACTCGTGAAGATTTGATCAACTACAAGGTTAATGTCTCCAGGGCTCTGGAGGGTACCTACCGCGGTCTAAAGGTTTATACCTCACATGCGCCAACATCAGGACCTGTTCTTCTCCACATGCTTAATCTGTTAGAGAATTACGATCTACCCGCCGAAGGGCGAACGGAAGTTAATACGCATCGTCTTGTTGAAGCTATGAAGTGTAAGCCCAGTGGCAACTCTTTCTGTCTGAGTTAAGAGCGCCCAGTAACTTTTGTATTCACAGTTGGTTTCGCTGCACGGTTCGTTGGTTGCTCATCAGCTTAAATCCAATATTTGAGGACTCGTTCTAGGACGCGAATATCCGATCCCTCCTTCAATTGTAGTTCTGGGAGATCGATGAAATACCACTCAAGTCATTCAGTGCATTAATTTCGCAGAATTTAACCGACGTATGTTTGATTCGCATTTTTTCCCTTGCAACTATTCGATGTCAGGAAGCAGAATTATACCCATCCTGCGGCATATTACCAACCTCTTTTCGACGTTCCTGAGGACCATGGGACAGTGCGTACGGTCAGACCATTCGATCTTGTCCGATGGAACTCTCTGTGTAGAGCCACACCTCAATTGTCGACGCGAGTGGGATGGTCGTGTCCATCACCTCCACGGTGAATCTTGTTTTTGGCTCAAGGATCATGGACACTGTTACTGGCGTTTTATTCAATAATGAAGTTCGTGGAATCGTTTTACACAATACCATATAGTGCCAGAGAATAACATTTTCTCCAGATGGATGATTTTTCAATACCAGGAGTTCCGAACGCATTCGATCTCTGGCCTTCACCGTGTCTGTACTCAAATCGTATACAACCTGAAACGTATGCTCATCTTGCGCAGATAACTATCCGGAGGCCAACAAGCGCCCTCTCTCGTCGACAGCGCCGACGATCGTAGAACATTCCGACGGATCTTTCTACCTCGCCGTCGGCGCATCGGGTGGCGCGAAGATCTTTCCATCGATATTCCAAGTCATCCTTAATCTCGATTGGGGGCTTGATGTCGGTTCCGCAGTCGAATACGGACGCTTACACCACCAGCTATACCCCGAGTGGGTTGAAGCAGATGATATATATCCTCCCGAACTCTTGCTTGGCCTCAAAACCAGAGGGCATTCAATTCATGGTGCGTAATGTTCATACACAATATGCTAGGCGTTATGATCAGGTCTTGTTTTCAGTTAAGGATGTTACGTCGGTGGTAAATGCCGTGCTGAAGAAGGATGGGATGCTGTATGGTATGCACATTACAATCGCTTTTCTTCTTCCCTTCGACCTTTCTAATGAAAATGAAAATCAGCGGCCAGTGATTCAAGGAAGAACGGAATAGCTGCGGGATATTAAACTGACAACATAGACGCAGGTGTCTCACTTTCGAGTTGTTAGAGTAGGAACTACAGTAGAAGATCTAGTCGGCCCAATCATATAAACCTCGTTGGCTATGCACTGAGATACCAAATTGACCTCACATCTTCAGGGTGTCTCTTTTGATTTTGATGGCGATTCTGGACAGTCTCAACCGTCGAGATTGCTCTCAACATCTACAGTTATGGACCGCTTCGCAGTGCATATGAGATCAGTATTTCGTATTTCTAATACTTCGGGTCTGTAGTTCCCGAATCGTAGATAGACTTCAGCTATTGGTAGCGATGAATTACTTGGTGAAGGGTTCTTTGATCACTTCGAACTGTATTGGCGGGCCAGTCGATCTCTTGCGGTCTGCATGAACACAATCGCGTGGTCTCCACTACAATCCAAAACTAGGTGTGATGGGACGCCGGTACGTAGGTACAAGTTCCTGTTCCTTGCCATATTTTCCCCTTCGCTTCGATGACCATTCAAGGATGAATCAACGTTCGCACCGGTCCGTATCACCCAGTTATAATGAGCTCCCCGAAAGGGTCAATCCAATCCCCTCCGAACACCTTACTGTGAACAGGACTCACCGAAATCTGTCAGTTCTTCGCTTTATACTGTACGCCTTACTTGCCGAAGGAAGCTAGGCTGGCCGTCTGATTTAACTACTTGAGACATCGCTAAGATTGGTGGCACAGGTCCAAGGCACCTTGTGGAAGAAGACGTGTCTCATGACATTGCTTCCTCCCTCTTTGATGCAAGGTCTTCAGGATCATGGCCGAGCCCGTCGGTCGGCAAGTCTGCACACTGTTTCAACGCTGGTGGCCAGGTCTCACTTACTTTATGCGAAGCTCGCTAGGCCCACCATCGTTCCCGCCCTCGAAGACAACGAAGATCTTGCTGTGAATCTGGACGAACTATCAGTGTACCAGTAGTGATGGGCGGCTACTTTTACTGGATGATGGGCCACGGAAGGTCTCATCTTCGCGTAACTTTTCGAGCTGGCGGTCCTCATCACAGAAATCCGCGGCAAGTTTGTCGCGGAAGTGTCCAACTCAGAATATCTTTTTGATCATCATAACTTGCGATTTTTTCCGAGTCGTCTGTGCGCCAAATTTAGTTCAGCTTTAAGTTCGAGGGTAGGTGATGGTACCTCTATCACAGTTCTTGTTTTTTCCACGCAGTACGATCACTGCCACGAATCTTGAGTAGGCACAAGTGATTGATCCGACACTGGCGTCGTCATGGACGAAAGATACTCCTTACCGTGACAGTCCTTGACTTTCCTAAGCGAAAGATAGAATGATCGCGAATGCTTGCCATTTGATGGCTCTGGTGTTCGATGAGCTGCAGATGGGGAACTGCGAGTTGATGCGTACCCGCGGCCCACTTTTGGTCAAGCGTCGAGCTATACATAGGGGGCCGTAGATATCAAAAAGCCTGCTTTCCTGAGTTACCCGAACAGAACAGATCGATGGACCCGACTTTTCGGGTTAGAAGGATTTTATCTCGGTTCGTGCTAGGCCTCGTGGAGCTGACATCTGGGCGCAGTGAAAGTGACTGGAATATGCAGGGGATACTATACACAGCAGCCCCGTAGTTCAATTGGTCAAGGTCTCGAACTGTCGAAAAGTCGAGACAAAGTCCAGAGTACTACTTGTATGCCCGTGCTCCAACAAGATTGACGAGCCCCTTTCGTGATTTGATTCGCAGCTTGCCGTATAGAAAGAAAGTTAAAATCGAAATTGTCAGAGTTTGAGTTTAATCAGCTGAGTAGATCATGATGATGTTGTGTCTCTGATGGACAACGGCGGCGTGGGATAGCAACATCGCGTAAGCGCCCAACGTGTCGCTGTCTTTAACAGGAGCCTCCAATACCGCGTCCCCATCACAACAGCTAACAAGTTAACTTTCAACCCACCGCGCGCCCTGAAGATGCCAGAGGCGTCAACTTCCGATCTCCTGGTCGCGTATGCGGGTGTTCTCACCACCGCAACTATTTCGATCTATGCTGGGTCGTACGAAAGTCTTCCGGTCAGTCCTCCTTCCGTGACGGTATCGTTATTCCATTAGTCGAGCTCTCTCTCGTCCGCCGTCGTGTGGTACCCAGAAACCAAAAGATTGTGCAAAGAGTTCGGATAATGATGGCGAGGACGAGGACGATTCTTCCACTCGGTTGACCGCAGAGGATGCGTGGTTATTCCCGCTGGTCCGTCAGTTCATTCTGTGTTCCGTGTATGCGTTCTGACTTGATAGGATCATCGTGGCCCATGACAGCTGGGTTCAGTGCTGCTCGTTGGCCTGTTTCTGGTGCTCAAATACCTTGGAAAGGAATGGATCAACTGGCTCATGTCTCTTTATTTTGGCCTCGCTGGACTGTACAGTGTACCCTATGTCAGTCCTCTCTCTTGCTTGCGCAAGTTTCTCGCCATTCCCTTACTATGTCTTCCTAGTCCCTCATTAGTCTGGCCAGATTCACGCTTGGCATCGAATGCTGGAGTCAATTCACAAGAAGTCACGTAAAGGTCAGCTTAAATGACACCCGTAAGCCCCATTCGCCCCCCTCCCCCCCCGCCCGGAACCGAACTCACTATAGACCAGATATATCACGCAAGTTTAGATTGCCTTCACTCTTTCTCGCACCGCTTGGGATGATTCCTTCGGCATATTACATCTTATACTATGGACCGGACAAACCCATACTCCTTACAAACATTCTTGCCTTGTCATTTGGACATGGGGCAATGTCGATGCTCAAGCTCGACTCCTTCAAGACTGGGAGCATCCTACTCTCCGGCCTGTTTTTCTACGATATTTGGTGGGTGTTTGGGACCAAAGTGGTATGTGGATCTTTGTCATTCCGTATCCAGTAATGTAGAGGCAGATGATGGCACCATAGATGGTTAGCGTGGCAACCAGCCTCGACCTCCCCATGAAAATTCTATGGCCAAAGTCCAAAACATTCTCCATGGAAAATGGGAGCATGATGCTGGGCTTGGGCGATATTGTTGTTCCAGGAACATTTATTTCTTTGGCCCTCCGCTACGACCATTTCCGGCACACAAAGGCTCACCCCTCAGCCGGAACATTCACCAGGCCGTATTTCATCGCTTCGCTCGTTGCGTACGTGGCAGGGCTGGCGACCACGATGGGAGTCATGCACGTATTTCATTCGGCGCAACCCGCGCTATTATACCTCAGGTACGTCAGCTTTTATTTCAATACTTTCATTACAGAATATGCGTGCTGAACGGATGCTCCCATGGAATGGAAATAGCCCTGCTTGTATCCTGTCTTTTGTTTTCACCGCCTGGCGCCGCGGGGAGCTTATCGAAGCCTGGCGATGGAATGATGGAGTTAGTACTACGTCCAAAAATGGGGACGTACAAACCAACTACTGTAGCGATGCCGCGGGCGGAGGAGCATCGTCCTCCGATCCCTCGGATGCCGTCAAGTCATGAGAAGATTTTGTGAGGACTCCAACGGTAATTACTTACGAGCTCGTTTGCTGTCATCAGTTGCCATCTGTCCTTCAACCTTCAGCCCTAAGTACGGAAATTGGGGGAACACTAGTATAGTATAGTTTTTTTTTTAAATGCAATATACTATACGGTATTATTGTGGGAGCACTTTGCAAAAGGGTTTTGGCCGATTAAGATCGCGGATAGAATGGAATTTTGAGATCCGCGATCGCGCTAGAAGCGGACAGCTCGCAATTTTGTTTTGCAGACGATGTCGGATGATCGGTCAGGTCGTCGGTGTCGTCGGTGTCCGTCTCGAGGGGGAAAGAAATTCCCGGAGACGAAAATCATGCCGCCGAGGAACTCCCGCCTTTGTGAGCTGGCTACTGTAATGTGGCTTGTAAACTAATACTCCCTTAAATCAAAATTTTTGTGGCAGTTCAGCGACAAACTGTATGTGTTGAACATTATTAGTGTAAAAGAGCGTCGAGACTACTTCGCGGCGGTGGTACTTTATTTCGGCCATCGGTTGGGTTGCTTGCTTGCTTGTGCCATGAGGACATTTGTACCCAGCGCAGCTCCCGTGATGTAGCCACGGCGGCGCACTTATTCGGTTGTAAGTTCAAGACGATCTGAGCGTGTTCAGGCATCATCGAGTAGTGCGCAATCGTGGCAGTACCCATACATCACATCTGACGCACCGCAATGCATTCCCAAAAATAAAATAAAAAACTACACCGTTTCAGCATTCGCCCGATATCTGCAGCACTTCTAGCACGATTGGGAGGAGAGGCGGCGGGCGGGGGGGTATAGCTGGTGCTCTGTGAACGCGGCAAGGTTAATGCGGATAGCTGTACTGTATGTGGCTGTAGCTGTAGTACCAGTGCTCCTCCTCCAATATAAGTTACGTCCAAAGTTAAGTTAAGTGGCGGATCGATCTAGACTGTCAAGAGACTCCATTTCGAGGTTGCGACCACCGCCCGGGGTGCCAAAGGAATCACTCAGGAACGTTTTTACGTACGCGCCTTGCGAAGGGAAGAAGGCAGAGCACGGGACCACGAGGGAAGCAGGAGCTCAACCAATGTACTGGCCCATGTGGGCCAAAAGGAGCAGGCTCGAGATGAATTTCCATTATGCTTTCGTTATGTTTGACACTACCGCTCAGAGCGCGTGGCTATTGTGGCTGGCAGGGCCTGGAGTGAAAAGGGGTGGCATTGCCCCACAGGGAACCGTATTCGCACGAAGAGAGAAATGCATTCACACTCGGTGGCAGTTGGACAAGGTCGCTTCCGTAATTACGGATAATAGACGCCATGTCGTGCGGGGTCATGTGTACGTTGGACGCCAAAACGAATTGGTCATCTGCATAGCTGAGCGCTCGAAGTTTCCGTTTTCAGACGAATCAAAATGAGCGTGCCTTCGTGGAAGGTGTTGGACAAAGTGATCAGTTTCCGCACGAGATATAGAAGCAAGTTAATTGCGTTACAAAGACGCCATCCTCAGCACGAGGTTAACTGGGTTGAAGAGGGGTTTAATGATAGTATTGATAGAACGACAGACACACCTCCCGTGGGAGCGTATTAAGGCTCAGCCCGCCACCAAACTACGCTCAAGTGGTATTAACCCTGAAAGGCAGTGAGGAGGAAGATGCCCCTGTCAACGAGAGAACGCAGAACGCCACAGCCTGAGAGGTGTACCGCTCGGAAACGCACGGCGGCTCCCGCCGCCGAGAGAAGCTTCTCCCAGAAGCCAACTAAGAGAGGAATTCTGAGCAAGTTACGGCGGTGATGGATTGTCCGTAGGCCAACACCAGATTTGAGACCGTCGGTTGTACTAGCAAGCCAAGTTGTCGTGACCGAAGTAGGTACGTGCAAGCGTGCGTGTCGACCAGGAGCAAGGAACCGGAAGCGTAGCTAGATCCGAGTGCGGCTGCGACTGGGAGAACTCTGGGAGACAGCATAAGTCCACGGCATACGGTGATGGTGGCGGAGCTAGAAAAGGATATTTTGGGTGGAAGGGAATTTGCCAAGGGGGACGTCTGGAGGAATAATGAAAAGACCGGCAGCTGGTCATCTGAAGGGGGATTCATCGGGGGATCCGTATGCAGACAGGAGTCATCCAAGTGAAGAAGCACGACCTGTTTTGGAAGTTCTCGCTGTGTTATGGCCGGGGAGGTGGTCAGGGAGTTGAAAAAAAGAGAAAGTGAGAAAAAAAAAGGCGGAATTGATGATCTATAGGCCGAGGATGCGGAATTCCAAAAAGGATCTTGTGGTTGGGATCTAAGGAACAAGGCCCTCCCCCTCGGGCGGCGTGAGAGATCAAACATGTGAATCATATTGTTTTGCAGGCAAAAAGATCGAGAGAGAGAGAGAGCCAAGGTGGAGCGCATATATTTGCGAGGAAAACAGCGTTGGACGAGTTTTCGGCCAATCAAGTATACGGGCCGTAGAACTGATTGCCCCTTTCTCTCCCCTCGCTGTCCGTCTTCGCACATCTCATCAATTCCCTGTGCCGTAACGTTCTCTCCATCCATCGTGTCGCCGCATCTCCCACTCTGTTTTCTCATTTACCTTCAAGCGCGACAGTTCTTGTCTCGCTCTTAACTCTCCCTGCGACCTCAACCTGTCATCATAAGCACCGCTTCTGTCTATGGAGCTTGCTCCAGCACAATCTGGCGGCCATACCGATGATCTTCCAAAGATTTGGTCCGCCACCCCCCGCCCCACCGTCGTCACTGCGCTCGCAACCCATCCGCCCCCAAATGGCACGACCGATCACAGCTCCTTCCCTACTGCCTCATTATCACCTCAATCCTATTCCTCACCCTGGCTACAATCTCTGGATTTGACATCCCCTGAGCTCTTTAATCCGTATACTGTGCGTATCTGAACTGTTTGAGCGATCACCCCATCTTACGTCCCGTAGTCCGCCAATTCATCTCTCCCTCATACTCCCAACTGGATGAACGTTTTTTCTTCACCCTTGAACCCGGAGACGTTTGCCCAGCTGGCTGCTGCGGGCATGCTCGGATCCGTTCATGGAGCCTCTAGCAATGTACCCTCGAGTAACCCACCACCACCATGTCCGCGACCCTCATTCCCCTCGCTTGACACCCGCGACTCTCGGCAGGACCATTCCCCCTTTGCCTCGCCATCCATCCATATCAGAGGCCGGAGCATATCTCATCATCTGTGCCTCGTACAAATGGCGCGAGCCACAATGGTTTACCAGACGGAAAGCACATCACGCACGGCAGGGACATCAACACGCATTCGCGGCAAGGTTCTACAGGTAAAACATTTATTCTAAAACGGATCGCTTTCTTACCGTAGAACTTACCAGGATCAGCCGTCTCGTCAACATACCTTCCGCCTTCCTACACGTCTTCTGGTTACGATGCTAATCACGATACCACTGCTGGCCGATCAAATGCTGGCTTGCCTTCGACGTTATGGATGTCTCCATCTTCAACATCCCCGTCGACACCCAGCATCGGATCGTACCCATCGTTCCATGCTGTGACGATGTCGCGAGATTCTTCGGTTGCAGGGAATGGCTTGCTCCCTTCCTTACCCGAGGCTCACGCACCATCATGCTTTAACGACTCACCCCAGTCACCCGCAACCAGCGTTCGCCCAGACGCTTCCTCCGTGTACAGCGATATCTTCTCAGATAGCCTCTTCACATCCCGGCACGGGACCGATGCTACGAGCTCTTTTCCCTCTCCCGTCCTCTCGGGTTCACCCGACTTGCACTCGGCAGCGCTATCGCCAACTGATGCCAACCAATACGACCCGGAACAACTCGCGAAGGATGACCCACTTGCGACAAAGGTGTGGAAGATGTATGCCAGAACCAAGGCAAACTTGCCGCACGCACAGCGCATGGAGAACTTGACGTGGCGGATGATGGCATTGGCGCTAAAGAAGAAGAAGGATGACGAGACGAAACTGGGAGGGCAGACTGGGGACAAATCGGAACAAGCTAGTGTGCACGTCAAGCAGGAGCCCGGGGAGGTCGTTGGTGATGCAGTCTCTTCGACCACTGAGGAGACTAAGGGAGTGGAAGTAGGGGAAGAACGCGGTCGGCGCATAGATAAAGGGAAGGCAAAAGTCAGTGTGGTAGGGTTTGATGGCGCGAACCAGGATGGCACGGAAGACGACGAGTGGGTGGCGTCATCTTCGTCTACTATTGTATTTTCGCGCTAACTCCTCACCACAGCGAGGTTGTCCCAATGGACTGGAGGGCCATGAGTCGATCTCGATCCCGAGTACCCATGGACTGGAGACCGATTAGCCGCTCAAGGTCCCGTCCGTCTCAAGCAATGGGGATACAACTCGATAATGTCTTATCGCAACCTCAACGCTTCGCATTTCCGTCTCTCGAACACCCATCTGACTCAAAGCCCTCTGATCTACACAGTCCACTCAGACCCTCTGCTGACGATCAGTTGGCCCTCAATCCCCCAGGATCCGGTCCCTCCAGTACATCCAACATGCCAAACGGCTCTGGTCGACAGAGTCCTACATCTTTGTTCGCCCATGAAACGTTCCCCCTCCCAACCTTACACGAACATGCCAGCCATCCTCATTTTCCTACTGGTTCCCATGGGACACGATATTCTTACCCTATTGCCCCCTCGGATCACGACCCGACGGCCTTGCCCTCATATGCGGGTCACCCCTCGTCTTTACCTTCTTTGGGACTACATGGGCCGTCGAGAGCAGCCGCGTCGGATGCGGCGCCGGAGCAGCGCTCATTCCCCAGGCACGTGCGTAAGACGAGCTTCGATCACACGGTCTCAAAGGAAGGTATCTCGGCTGGCATATTAGGAAGACACCAGGTTAATGGTCGACCGCTGTTGCCCGAATCTATTATAGGAACCAAACGTCCTGCAGATGCTCCCCATGCTGAAAGCATGCTTCGAGCTGATCCACCTAGTGTCCATACCTCCAGCCCCTTGGTCGAGTCGCCAGATGTCGTTCAACGGTTCTCACTCACTCATCACCCACCACTGAGCTCTCATCACCCTTCCAATGGCTCATTTCCCTCAGCACCATTTAACTTCACGGTCCCCGGTTATGACGGGTTTTTTGACTTGCATGCCACCCATTCCCTCCCCCACGATTATCATCCCATCTTGACTACTGCTGACGGCTCGCGACACGTTCCATCATATCATGAAAATCCACATTCCAGCTTATCAACGACCCCATACTCACCGCACACAAGCCCGCCACTGACATCCGACGAAGGTCTATCCGCTGCTGCAGTGGCAGCATCCGCGGCCGTAGCGGACAGTTATGCACGCTTGAATTTGACAGTGGATGAAGGAGGTTTGGAATACCCGAACATGATTGGTTTCATGTACGCCAATGGAGTTGAGGCCACGAACCTATCGCATCAACCCTTCACGCACGTGGACCCAACTCAAATCTTACCTGTAGATCACGGGGATAATGGGTTTTCAAGCCTCCACCCTAGTCCTTCGAGTGATGGATGGGGCAACGGGTTTGCATCGAGCACGGCGGCATCACCCGAACCTCGCGATGCCTCTAACGCATCTACCCCACCATCTGCCGAGGGTTTGTCCAACCGTCAAGGAGTTCGCAAGATCGCGTCGACAAAGCGAATTCAGGACGCTGTTGTTCGCTCCGCCATTGCGCGGAAGAAGTCGACAGCTGGTTCTGACCCACCACCGACACAGCTGCGCTCCTCGACAAGTACTCCTGACCTCACCTCTCTAGCAAAGGGGGGAGGTCCCAAGTCTGAAGATGGGGAATCTGCGCCAACAGTTTGCACGAACTGCCAAACGACGAACACGCCACTATGGCGGAGGGATCCGGAGGGGCAGCCTCTGTGTAAGTGGATTTGCGGAGCATAATTTGCAGGTACAGGGCTGACCACTAGTTACCCTAGGCAACGCTTGCGGGCTGTTTTATGTAGGTCTCCTTATCTACAGATACCGAACTCAGCTAACTCGACTCGGCTGATTGACAGAAACTGCATGGTGTGGTGCGACCGCTATCTCTCAAGACGGATGTGATTAAGAAGCGGTATGCCATATCTCTTGTGTCTCCGTATCTGTGGCGGGATTGCTGATTCTAGCCTTATCTTTCAGGAACCGGGCTTCTGGTGCACCGAGCGCAGGTGCCCGCAAGAACTCTGTGCTACCCAAGCTGGCTTCATCTTCGACGCGACCACGTTCGTCGACGACGAGCAACACGCCTCTCGCTCTTCCGGGCTCCCGGTTGTCCCCCGGTAGCCGGATGGGTGCAGGCGCAGCCGTTGCTGGATCCTTGGCCCTTAAACGGCAAAGACGGACATCTGCGGATGGGCCTGGAACCTTGGTGCGCAAGCTAGCCGAGGGGACAGGCACATGAGTATATTTCATGTTTTTACTGCCATGTGTTGATTGACGGGCGCTGTCAAGTTTCCATCTGCTCTTTCTTACTTTCCCATGTGTACACGCTCACACCCCCATGTTTGTTCTCCTCCCTTCCTCCTCCACCCTTGTATCCTTTTGCCCCCCTTTTTTTGTCATACTGTGTTAGAGAGGGGTTCGGTTTTTTCGCACCCTTTACGCTTGTCACTCATTCTGCCAGGAGAGCCAGATGTGGTGTATGACTGACGTTGTTTACTAGCTAATTGGATACTATAGAAATTTGCGCAATCTATTATGTGCAACTCTGGGCAACCTCTCTGAGTCTCTTGACTTCTCTCACGTTGCACGGTGTATCACTCTCTCCTTCACCTTTTAACATGTCTCACCACCTTCACGAGTCGATCAATTTTCGTATCACGAAACCAAGATATAAAAGTTTTGTGTGTGTATCATCAGCAAGTGGTATATAAGTCACCAAACCAAACCAAACCAACATAATACCGCGAATCATACATAAATAGTGGGATAGTTGGGGGAAGGGGGGCTAATTACTGTAAACTCGATTAAGTAGTAAAAGTTAGGTATCACTTTCTGCGTCGGCCTGCGCAAACTCTCGACGATGACGCACGCTTGAAGCTGTAGGCGATCCGACAACAGATGGCAATAGCTCATCGCTCTCATTGATAGTCTTCGGAATCATGCCCTCCTTGTACTTGGCCTTAGAGGCGCCTTGAGCGGCATCTGAGCGCAATGCATGTTCCAACGCTTTCTCGCCGCGTTTCTTTAACCGCAGCGTCATGGCCGCCTGCAACGAATCGACATATAATTCGTACTTGACGTGTTCGGCAAGCAAGTATTGGGACTTTCTTTCCCAGTTACTGAGTGCCTTTGCCGCACTCTGCGAGCGTGAGGGATACTAAAAAAATGCAACGTTATGCATCAGACTCAAGGAAAGAGGGGGTAAGGAGGGTAAAGGAGACATGTACCAGCGCCATCATAGGTCCTCGCAGCTCGTTATGCTCCTGTAGTTCTTGCGTGAGCGCCGCAACGTGCTTTTTGAGTGTGTCTAGTTGTGTCTCTTCGTCATGCGTGCTTGGTACAGATGGCGCGAGCGGGGATTTCCATTCGGTGATATTTGTGCGGTCTGACCGTGGCGAGCCGATGCGCATGGTCGCTGCAACGTCTTTCCGGCTGAACCGACTGTGGTTGCTACGTGCGCTACGGACGCTAGCGGTGTCCGTAAAGTCACGGATACGAACGGATTCGTCATCTGACGTGGCTCTCCCGGGCTGCAGCACGTCGCTGACACGGTTCCAACCGTATTCCATGTTAGAGACACCGCCGGCGAGCGGTTCCTTGCTTTGTCGCGCTGCCCAGTAGTTGCATGTTTGCACCCACTCGTTGACGAGCTCCTCAGTACCCGCTTGGAAGAAGTATACCGCCCCACTCGCGAGTGTGAGTACCATGCAAAATGGGCGCTGTCGATTATAGCCCGGTGGAGGTAGAGCGTGAGCTAGCGAATGGGAAAGTCGCAACGAGCCAACGTGGTTGGCAGTTTCCTGCGAACGTGCGTCAATAACGCCCATGCCTCATGTCGGGGTAAATGAAAAACACACCAGCCAATTTCCACCTCCAACAGCACGTTGATTGTCAACCGCATGGTTGCCAAAGGTGAACATATTGAGCTCCCCTTTTTGGATGACAACGAACACGTCCATCCAAGCCTTGCTCTTCGCTCGCTTTCCCGCGGTCTCGTTATACTGCTTACGGCATAGCATCCCTTCCTTGGCCCATGGGGGACCGAGCAGTGCCAGCTCTTGATCGGTGATGCTGATGGTAGTGTCCGCCGAATCGTCGCTGGCCTCGCTGCGATCATCGTCCTCTTGCGTTTCACGTATGATTGTATATGATAGGTTGGAGGCAAAGCCCAGAGCAGGCGTCATGAAAGACATTGTAGAGCCTTGGAGATTCTGTCGGAGCATTATTTAGTTATTTCAATGTCTAAGCTGCGATTTACGCACCTCGTGAGCGGATGTTGCGAAGCTTGGAGCAGGGCTAGCTCGTCCATCGAAGCTGCTGTTACTACTGTACGGACTCATCCCATTTGGCGCACCAAGAATGGACTGGATACCGCGAATGCTGCCACGCTTGAGCGTTGTCAGACGGTCTTGCTGTACGCGCAAACTGCGATTACGCATCAACGGAGCGTTAGGGTTTAAGGATGAGGTTGACGTTCGCGCATTGAGTGGTTGCAGAACCTGCTGACTCTTGATGGCATTGTACATGTCCTGCCAAAATCATAAGTCGAATTGATAATTTGCTAGATTGTACCGCACCTTGAGCAAGCTCTCAATATCACTTTCCCAATTCCGGTCAAAAACGACGGACGACACAAGGGTACTTGGCGTTTTCGCCTCGGTAGCACTGGTCGTTGATGCTGGCACAGACGCAGTGCTATCGTTCGGCAGGTTGGCACTCCCAACAGCCGGAGACCCGACAAAGAGGTTCGCAAGGGCAGCATCACGGGAGATGCTGTTCCAGCTGGTAATGCTGTCACTACGCTTGGCTTGTGATCGTACTGTGCTTGCATCGACGTCATTCCCTTCGTTCCCGTGTTCGCGCACGCTGTCTCCGTCCCTCTCGCTGTTCACAAGGTCTGAGGAGGAGCCCTGAGCAGAGCGATTCGGTCGGAGCTGCATTTGAATAGTGAAGAGTGTGTTGCGAACGAACTGGCCGCGTGACATGCGGTTTGTGAGATCAGCGACGTGTAAATCCGTGTTTAGAAGAAGAAGCGAGTATGCCACTGCGTGGACAACACCTGCGAAACGCCTTCAGTGGGAGTCAGCGCAACTATATGAAAGGGAAGCCCACCTGGGTTGCCGAACAGACTACCCGGATTGCAATCCCAGTAGCGTCTAGAAAACTCTTCTAGGATTCGATCTACTTGCTGGGTCTCCGCCTTGAGGAATAACTTAGCACACAAGCGCCTATAACAAAGTGATTAAATTGAAGTCAACAGGCAGATGTTAAAGTCCCACCTGAAGGCAAGGTCAAGTCTTAATCCCGAGAAATCGAAGTTGTCCAAGTAGTGCCGCAGTGCGTACTTATTCACCCGACCGCTGCAGGCAGATGTCAGCCGATAACCATCTTGTTAGTTAAGAAACCCACACTCCACCAAGCCACTCGGCAATCCTCTCCTTTGCCAAGAATTCTTCATCTTCCTCCCAGGCACGCTTTGCGCATTCCTTGCCACGCGCCTCGAGCTCTTCGGGGTCTATAGACCCCGATTTAGATATTAACTGGCGGAATTGTTGACTCGAGCTAGTAGAAAGGTCTTGTTGCGAGAGAGCAGAAAGAGGTGCGGTAACGGTATTTGCACTAGTCGGTAGTAATGATGGTTCCGAATTGAACGCTGTAGGACGAGGATGCGCTATAAGGCGGCCACGGGCTTCTGATGATGGGTGCATACTTGATGCGCTGCGCGGGCCTAATGGACGGATACCTGCGCCAGGGAAAGGTCGTTGCGAATACGACGATGCACGTATGGTAGATCCGGCAAGGAGCAGAGGAGAGCGAGGTGGCACGATGGCGTCTGGGGTATCTACGTTTCCCCGACGGACGCCCGTTTCATCGGCGTCTGGTGCATAGGCAACAATGGTCGGATTAGGTTTTATCGTGGGGGGTGGAGATGACGTCGCTAGTCGGATGTCAGGTTGTGTAGAAGCAGAGGAACTCGGATCAGCACTCGGGATGCGCGACCTGACGTGTTGCTGAGATGATCCCGGTGCTACGCGAAGTCCAAGCATATTTGTCCCCGCGGTGGTATCTTGATCAAACTGTGAGAGTTCTCCCTTGAAGTCAGAGAGAATGCCACGCATTGTGGAGTCCCAGCCCATTAACTCTTCACTGCGTTTCTCTCGCGCGCTTAGAGGAGGTATTACAGGTGTCAAAGAGGAACTCGGGGTTTTCATGTGGTCAACTTCACCAACAGACATGCTCCGTCTTTTACCATGGCCCACTGCCCTGACTGACGTCGTGGTATCAAGGGTAGGGATGGTCTTTCTGGGGGACGGTGGCCGGGGGGACAGCCCTAAGGAGTCCACATTCGATAACACGCACAGAGGATGGATACACGTGAAACTCTTACCGCTGGCTTTAGCTTCAGTTTGAAGAGGAGGAAGAGGTTTCGACATGTCCGGTGCGGTGAGAATGGGCGCTATCCGGGGGGACACCGGGGAAGCGTCTGTCGTCGGTGACGCTGGTGGTAATGGAGGCACGGGTGGCGTTGTTTGTGCCGTTCGTTTCGACGGGGCGGACGCATCTGTTTTCTGCAGGAGGGTGGGTTACGTCGAGGACTGCGAGAATGATTCAGCTAACGTACTGAGCGCTCGCGAGTTGGGTTCCACATCCTGCCTATGAATGCGGTTGTCTTCTGCCGAACCGAGGATTTCGAATGCTGAATTGCTCTTAGCACCCCACAATGGACAGGATAAGCGTGAAGCACTTGCCTTTACACCCCCGTCGTCATGACTGAGCTGGTGGGTGGTACCCGCTCAGCGCCGCTGGATGGACCGGTGGACGGAGCGGGCTTCTGTAGCTTGCTTTTCTGCACGGTTGTCGAGTGGTGCCTGGCATGGTATGCCCAGAGGATGAAGTTGAGGACCTTTGACGGTGTCGTCGCGGAGCCGGGTTTGGCGGCGGGTAGGGATTCGAACTCGCGGGTAATGGTGGTGCAACTTCATGGCGCTTGTCTTTATTGTTGCTAGCCGGCAATATGCTCGCACGTTGTTTTGCCTTGCGGACGAGGGTAGCGAGATCAGGGCTACTCGCGGTTCCTTGGGACCTGTACATGGAACGGCGCTTGGTTTGATAATCAGGGTCTTCAGCGTCATAAAACAGATCGTTAGACGAAGAGGAAGCGGATGTCGAGGCAGAGATGGAAGCGGGGGGTCGGGGGGTGGAAGAAGAAAGAGAGTTTTTAGCTCTGGGAGGAACCATCGTCTGCGGACGGGAGTCGGATGGGGGCGGTGGAGACAAAGGGGCAGTGGAAGAAAGATATTTGAGAGCTGGCGCTGAATCTTCACCGAGACCCAGGCTGTCAAAATCGATCCCCTCCTTAATTACCATCGTTTCCCCTGCTTCCAACGCCTGCTCAAAGCTCATGTCGATGCGCGAACTCCGCCTCATATTGAGATCGACGCGGTTGCCAATGCGGTCACCACGCGACGCGTTCGGCTGAAGTCCAGACGGGAAGGACGACGGTGGCACGAGCGAGCGCGGCGAGGATGCGGGGCTGCGAAACATGGATGCCCCGTCGCAACGGATGATGCCGAGGGACGCGAAGAATATTATGGGAAAAGAGAAAAAGCGCCTAGACCGTCCGCAACGTCGAGCACGTATACCGCGTAGTGCAGGCACTCGCCTGGCACTTGCCGATTTTCATTTGTTTTAAATTTACTAACTTAGAACAGTCTAGCGTATCTACGGGTACAGTATCATTCCCATCCCAACAAGTGACAGGATTGTCATAGATTTTCATATCAATCATGTGGTCGTTGAGTTTCGACTTCCGGGGATGAACTCTCGTTTTGATTAACCACAGTTTGTGGCCCATCTCCCTCTGCCACATCTGATGGGGAAACGGCGGCTTTCGGTTTGTGAATGCGACCACTTGAGAACTCCTCGGGTGCACCGGACGCGAACGACTCGCTTAGCGAGCTTACTGTCGAGACTGCCATCTCGAGGACCGCTTCGACGCGTCTCCGCAGTGCCTCACTGCTGCTATCAACCGTCTGAGCATCATGACATAAGCGAGGGAAAACCCACGATATGAAAAGGAAAGGGCGTACCATGGAAAGCAGATTAATTCGTGCCTCGGCATCGTCCAGTTGGATCAGGAACGATGGCTCGCCATGAGATGTCAGCTCCTCTTCTTCGGTCTCCTGTTCCTCGTCAGGCATGTGGTATTCAACCTCGCCAAAGTGAGCTTCAAGGAACAGGCCAAGCCGCTGGATACGTATCATCGGGTTGTGCGTGTAATCATGATCCGAGTGCGGATGATGCTCATGCTCATGTCGATGTGTCTGTGTTCCAGCCGTCACTAGGTATCATGATCAGGGTTACCCATATACAAGCGCCGTTACAAGGGATCATACGTTTTGCTGATGCTGGACTCTTGTCAATTTCCGTGATGATTGCAAGCGTTGAATCAGCAATCATGTCGTTTGCAGCACTCGAATCCCATTCCAGCATAAGTTCATCTTCAGCGGTCCGCTTCACATCGATCGCACTCATTACCTGATGCGACCCCCCAGCATGTCAATTCCGTTTTGGAAGGGCCAAACTAAAGGAACATACCCGCATGGTTGGAATCCCATCTTGATCCATTCCTTCTTCAATATTGCCGTACATACCCTCCAAATGCCACCTCACCAGAGCCCATCCGACGCCAATGGCAATTCTCTGACGTTGCGTCACGACGCACGTTGAGAGTCCGGCAAAGTCCCGCAGGTCGCGAGGATCCAACAACGTGTACGAGTAGTCCTTCGACACGAGCAAGCCAGAAAGGACGTCGTTTGTCTGAGGAGGTTTGGCAGCCAGGCCGCCAATTACTTTGGCAACTCGTTCGGGGCGGAAGGTGAGATTCAACGTCTCGAGGTTGCGAGGTGAGTGGATCTTGACATCTCCTTCCCGGTTCTTATATTTGGCCTGCAGCGCGGCCTTAAGGCGACCCATGGCCGTTTGTTCGCCATGCACGAGGACCTACAATGTACGTCAAGGAAATCTGATGAGGTGAGAAAAGTTAGAAGAACGGACAATGTGAGGGGCCTTGATTAAGTCAATGAACTCGGAGTTTTGTGAGTAGTCGACGTGTGCGCTGAAGGAGATATAATCCACGGAAAGCTTGCGCGGGATGGTGTTGCCCTTCATTCCAGTTATCTCGTCCGGCTCATTCATGATTTCCTATTTGTGAGAGCTGATCAGTAAGTCTTCAAGTGCACCTCTCGTCAATAGGCAAAAGACTCAGGAATCACACGCGGTGGGAGAATGACATCCATTGCTTCGTATATTTACACAAGGGAAATACCTCTGCGCTCGCGAAACTCCATGCTACCGAAAGCTCCCAAAGTGAAAGATGACTCACCCGTGCTGGCGTGCCTTCAACGGAGTACCCAGTGACAATGAGGCCATTTCGAGAGTCCGGAGCCCAGAGTTCAAAAAGTTCTCTACTTGTACCTGATTGCAACATTCCTGGACTAGCAAGGACGACACAAGGCGGTCCCTCGGCTATTTTGCGTTCCCAGCCGCGAGCCTGAGGTACGTTGGAGATATGCCTGATACTAATTGAACAAGACAGGAGGAGATAAAGGATGAGGAAACGCACTTGAATACAAACGGGTTGTCCCTTCTTGCAAATCTTGATCGAATGTTGGAATTCATAGTATGAATGTACGTTTGGTACACAGCCATACACTTACGCGCGAGGCTGGACGCATAGTATATGGGAACACTGTGCAGGTCAGGGTGCTTCTTCCAGTACTCGTCAAGGATGAGCAACAGTTCCTGAGCACGCCCCAACGCAAACGTAGGAAGTAAAACATGTCCTCCCCGACGAATGATAGAGTGCACTAGGTTCGTAAAGCGCAGCTCCTTTTCCTCACGCCCCTCGAGACTTTGCACACCGTAAGTACTCTCGACGATAAGCACGTCCGGATGTACGGGGGGAATCTCGGCCTTTACGAGATGGCGATCCTCCTCGCGAGAATAGTCACCTGTGTAGAGAACTTTGAGGCCGGCTATGTCAATCAGGTACATGCACGCCCCAAGTACGTGCCCTGCGTGGTATGGCGTAAAGGTCACACCGGGGCAGGGTGTGATCAACTGATGAACGGAGACGGGAATGATAGAAGAAATAGACATTGATAAGTCAAGGGGAGAAATCAGAGCGTCGGTTGATGAATTGCTGGAAACGACAACTTAAGTGACCATGAAGAAAGACGCGCGTTAGCAACGCACCCCATCCGAACAAAGTCCTGCATCATAAACTTGTGAAGCGCTTTCGTTGGATGAGTCATGTAAATTTTGCCTTTTCCTTCTCTGAAATTTGTCTAGACGAATTGAGGAGTTGAGCAGACATAGCCATCATGGAGTGCAAACCTCCCACACCTTTTCCGTGACATATGTCAAAGCTGCGGCATGATCTAGATGGAAACTGAACGAGTGTTGGAGGTACCGTTCACGATTTAAGGGATGAAAGGAAGCGCACTGGGTGATGAGTATTGCATCTACCGTACTCCAGTCTAGCTCATCAACGTAGGGCAGAGACGCCATTCCTGTGTGGGCGGGATGTACACCTGCATCCAAGACGATGGTGATATCGCGGTATTGAAGCACGCAGCATGACCTTCCAACTTCTTGGCCAGCGCCCAAAAGAGT
Organism: Russula aff. rugulosa BPL654; assembly: GCA_022496225.1. Classification (NCBI taxonomy): domain Eukaryota; kingdom Fungi; phylum Basidiomycota; class Agaricomycetes; order Russulales; family Russulaceae; genus Russula; species Russula aff. rugulosa BPL654. Next base: position 87,733 of record WTXE01000067.1, on the reverse strand, counting down.
GATGCTTAGAGTCGGTACGTCCGCCATGGTCGCGGCGGTCGCGGTTCAAGAATTCGGTCACGCTTTGGTGCGAAAATATAGCGTGGGAATAAGTCTGATTGTGACTCTCCGCAGCTGCCGCAGCTGCCAATTCCTTGTCGAATAACAAAAGTCTATTTCGCCAACTGTATCCCCATTTCTCTAGACACTAGCTGCACCTCAGACTGCGTATGCCGGCGGATTACGAGGCACACCCATAATCGTCTCAGGCAACTGAAAAGTTATCAGAATCCACGTTGCATGACCGTTGTGTATCATGCATGAGCCAATCAATCGATCCTACTGTATGAGAAGTTAGGGCCCGTTCAGTAACTCAGACACCAGTTTTGAAACCGGAGCTAACAAACGGGTCTTTAAGGCTTTATATTGTCTGATCATCCGATCAAAAGAGGTACGTGCCGCAGTGTCACTGGCATCTTCACTTACCGTTCCTTCGGGCACAGCAATATGATTATGTCCTAGGCCATCATTATGTAGGCGATGCAGGCCCGGGTCCATGGTTACTTGCCCTTACTCAACCGTGCAATGCAAAAGGTTCTCAAGTATATAATCTAGCTCGGGCCTTGCAGTTCAAAGCAGGCGCGGTCCTGATCTTACTGTATACGTGTTGCGCTCGCTGGCCGAGTTGGCAAATAGCAATGGCGTCGAACTACTTCGACCTCGGTCCTGACGCTCCCTTTCATTTGTAAGCGACGTTGAGCCCTCTCACGCATACTCCCCGGCTTCGCTCATTCGTTTATGATCACGTCATTATACCAGATGGCTCAGCTCCTTCCATGACCTTCCAGCCGCAGGTGAGCCTATCACTAGTACTCGTTATGTCTTAAGAACGAAATACTTAGCGACATGTATTTTTGGCTCACGAATTTCTAGTTCTATTGTATTACGACTATTTGCTCACTCTACCTCGAGAAATTCAATTCCTGTGGCCTCCCCACAACAAGCAAGGGTGGTTTACGCTTTCTTGCTTAATCAACCGCTACATCCCGATGATCGGCGTTTTTCCGATCGCCATGTCAGTGTTCATTCCAGTAAACCTCACAGTGCGTCCATCGTCCCTTACCTTCCAAGTTTGGCGCATCTGAAAGCCCTGACCGAACTATAGCTGTAAGTTACCGGACTGTGCGCGTCCTGAGGACGGCAAGTTAATCTCAACGTACTAGGTGCATTGGTATACATACATATCGCGAATGGCTTATAGTAGCCGTACAAATACACGTTGGCAGTACGCCCCAATAATGATCTAACCAACTCACTGGCTTACAACATACATCATGGAGTCCTCTGCCTACTCCGCGTTTACGCGCTGTATGGCCGAAGTCACCTTATTCTAGGACTTCTCCTTTTTCTCGGTATGGGGTTGATTATTACTGCATTGGTAGGTCGTTGCCACTTTCCCTCTAACCTTAAGGTTGGTGTATGCAATTGAAGACCCAACATATTTTTATTATCTATCAAGGTGCCATCACCATTGGTTCATAAAGCTGCTGGAATGACCTTAGTTCTATCCCCTTTTGGAGGATGTGCCCAGTACACATCGCAAATAGGGTATTGTAATATTCTTCCTCACACTGTACAGAGCTTTCACGATCGGGAGGGGCGTAAAACTGCTATACGTGATTGTCCGTGACGGTGCGTTGAGCTTGGCGATACATTAAGCGATGTTTCTCATCTTCCATGTCAGGCACTGTGTATTTCTCGTACGCCCCATTCTGTTTGTTAGCCGTTATAAAGGATCTCAACGATTCTTAACAGGGCACTGTCCCTCATGAATTTGGCGAATATTATGACCCTTTTCGTGCGCTTTAATTTATGTCCACTAATATTCAAGTTATTGACCTTCCAATTTGTCCTAGTTTGCCCCAGTTCGTCGTCATGCATATTCTTAACTGATACTCGGGGCTCACTTTTCTCCTCATCTCCTCAAACGCAGCCTTTGCTAAAATCGTCCATCATGTTACATACGACCGTGTTAGTCTCAACTCTCTAACTGGCCTTGCCAGTGATATCTTCAGATCCTCGGTGTGCTGATCGTACCATGTCCAGTCTCGCTACCATCCTCGTAAACCGTCTCGTGTTGAATCTCCGCGAACGGGCCGTCATCCAGCTACCAACAACAGTCGAGACAGCGGGAAGATTCCAAGCGGCCTTGCCAGTCAAGCAGCCGCTACACAACGATGGTCTGGACCATGAGAGCAGTTATGTTAGTTCCGATAAAAGCAGGACGTCGAGTCAAGTAGTACTGTAGAGGATGTGTTCAAGTCCAGCTTACTTTAGCTGAGTGTGATACAAGTTAGATTATTGAAAGGCACATTAAGCACTGGTGGGGTAGCGGTAACCTTGTTCATTCCCATTTGAATGAGATGAACAGCCCCGGGTTCGACTCCCGGCTAGCGCAATGCTTTTTGAAGTGCTGCGTCAGATCACGTGATCACGAACATCTTCAAAATATCTCGCGCACAGCGTGCTTTTACAGTAACGTTTAGTTAAGATTTTGGCTTCATGTCTAGCTCCGAGCCACACTTGAAGCTTGAAACAGATAGTCCTATATCACGGTATTCCTTAACCCCTGTCTGCCAGTTGGCTAGCCGTCTCATAAGGATTGTCGAAATGAGGGTGGAAGCACCCTCAGATTATACATTACTGAGAGGAAACGAGGTAATTGTGATCTGCCACGCATGCCATGAATCGCCCAACTCGCCCCACATAATCATATATTCAGTTTCGTGCGTCTCCAATGACGGCGTTTGGCATTGTACTATTTCGCAAGCATATATCAGTTCCTGTGACAGCATTTCATACTCAACAACGCACTTGGATCTTGGTGTCAGTCTTTAGACGGAACCATTGAGGGATGGGCCTGCAATCGGACATGAGAAACCTGGACGAGAGAATAATCAAAAAGTACAAGTCGACCTACCGGTTCTGACGTGAAGCTTTGGCCAGGATGCGTTTTGTACGGAACGATTTTTGAGAAGGCTAGCAAGAACACGGGGAGCACTAAGGATCAACAAAAAAAAAAAAGGAGAACCGTAGCATTATATGACCTGTACGCACCATTTCTAAGAATCCGACTGCTTGCGACTCGACGATGGACAGAGATGCAGAAATAGAGTTACGCGGTGCTTGAAAACTGTACAGTTGCATTGCTGACAAATAACAACCAAAAGTGGAAATAAAGCTTCACGAGCCGGGATCAACGGTCCGTTTGACCAAAATATGGGGCACTCTCTGAGCGCTCTTCTGAGCGAGCGAACAAGCGACGTGGTCCAACCCAACCAACAGTAATTATGCAACTCTTACAGTGGTTACCCATTTTTGTTTTCGGGCTGCTCGCGTCTGCGGAGCAGCAGCAGCACAGTCCACACCGAAGGAGCTAGAAATCAAGACGACGTATACGCCGTCGGACTGCTCCGTCAAAGCACAGAAGGGTGACCCAATCAAGGTTCATTATGTGCGTTTTCTCCCTCCGTATTGTATTGTATTGTGTGTTGATGTGACTAAACCTCTCCCTCCCACAGACCGGGACGCTATTCTCCAATGGCGATCAATTTGACTCGAGGTATGTATGATGCTCTTCGCTTTTTTTTCACCTTCGCTGAATACTGTGTCACTGTGTGCTGTAGTCACGGTCGCGGCCAACCTTTCCCACTGACCCGTGCGCCCAGTTTTTCTGAATCCTCTTTTACCCCATCTTTTTTTAATAACCCTCTCTTCTCCCTTGTAGTCGGTGTTGGACAAGTTATCAAAGGTTGGGACGAAGGTCTTGTCGGGATGTGCGTCGGCGAAAAGCGCACTCTTACCATCCCTCCTGATATGGCTTACGGTGTGTATAATATGTCCGTATGTTGATTACTTAGCTGTGACACCCCGTCTTCAGGTCAACGCGGATTTGGATCCGTGATTCCACCCAACTCGGCGTTGGTCTTTGATGTTGAGCTTGTGGGCTTGACAAGCAAACCCGCTCATCAAGAGCTGTGATGACCCTGCGTGTTGTTAAGGAGCTCTCGCTCCCATCTCAACTTTAAATGTCATCTACCTTGCCTACCTGTCACGGCTCAATTATACACGCTTATAATGAGTGCCCTAAGGACGTTGGATTGCAGTGCACACAAGCAAGGCGCACAGCACAGTATGGTATGATAACAATAGTTGTGAACCCCACAAAAATCTATGAGGTTTTGGCCCCTTCCGTCCCTTTGAGCCGATCTGTTAAAAGCTCTTGGAATTCCTCCCTCAGAATAGCCTCGCGTCTTTGTTTCTCCTCCTGTTGTAATTTCAGTATTCCCCGTTTTTCCTCGGCGCTGATAACCTGGTTCTCCTTGCGCATGCGCACTGCGTTCATGCGACGATGCCGTGAGCCGCTCATGACATACCCAACTGACTCGAACCTGTCAATTTCGCCCGAGGTAAGACCAATTTCTCCACGACGTGGAATGCGAACATCCGTGCCGTCTTGCAAGAAAGCAGCCATGGCGCTGCCTTCTCCGCGTAGGAGAGCACCACCGTAAGCGCGTTCATCGAGTTTCTTGGTAGCCGAAGGTGCTAGTACTGGCTGTGGGCCAACGTCGTCATCAGACGCGTCATCGTCGAGAGCACTTCTTTGGGCATTTCGGGTGATAGACGGTGGTGAAATGTTCAGGGACGACATAGAAGTGGGAACAACGGGGACAAAGGAGCCAGAGGGCGCAGGTTTTTCCACCCAATCGTCTTCGTCACTTGACTGGGCGCGGCGTGCGCTTGGGGTTGGTGACCGAGTTTTGCGACGTTCTCGGCTTCTTGACCGACTGCGTCTCTTCCTGCTATCAAGGTGATGCTCACGAACCTCATCATCCGAAGCACTTTGAGAGCGTCGATGTCGCCGCTTTCGCCTGTCCTTTTCCTTCCGCGATCGCTTGCGTTCTTTTCTTTCACGACGCCTCCGTTCCTCTTCGCTATCTGCTGGCGAAGATGAAACAGAAGTGGAACGATCACGCTTATGCCTTTTGCGTGCTTCTCGGTCTCGCTCAGGTGACCTATAGGGAGTTGATTGAATATGATGCACTCGAGGAACCTATAGAATACGCACAAATCCCGTGCGGGAGCACGGGGGGACGGCGGCCAGATACTGAGAGTACTATTCTCACGCTGTTGTCGGCGCCTGGAAAAAGAAAAGGATGAGCGTTTCTCTCAGCGGATACTTAAAGCCACGTACCGTTCGAAATAATCACCCCCTCCATCCAGCCGACCTTCCCTTCGGTACATGTTTTCCTGCTGGTGCCAAGGGGGAACATTCTCAGGTGGTGGGCCTGACTGTCCGGATTTGTCATCTGGAGGTGGCGGCGACGGGGCAGAATGTCGCCTAGAGTAATCATCATATGTGGGGCTCGCACGGCCAAGGGGAGGTTTAGACGATGGGGGCGGAGACCGCACAGAAGTGCGATCATCCCGCTGAGAGCGCGGTCCTCTCGAGTCGTTGTCGCGATTACGGTCATCATTACGGTCGCCATTGCTGCGGTGGTGGCTTCGGTGGTCACGGTCACTGCTACGCCCGCGATCACGCCTTCGTTCATCATCTCGGTCCGTGTGGTCGCGACTACGGTCGCTGCGTCCTCGTCGCTCACGGTCGTCATTGTATTCTTCGTCCCTGCTACGCCTTTGGTAGCGGTCTACGCCCCTGTCGCGCGGCGGGGAGGCAGGTGGAGACGGAAGACGAGTACCAGAGGAGGGAAGAGGGCGTGAATCTTTGGGCACCAGGGCCATACGTGAAGGATGAACGAAAGCCATTGGTGGCAAGGTGGATTGATTCACTCAAAGCCAACGCAATTAATGGCGGGTGGCACTTGTGTGGTCTTGTTTATACATTCTGGAAGGTATGTATTACAACTGTTGTGCACAGAAATCTCGATCTCGGGGTATAACTATCTGTATGTCTATGAGGCTACCACCACCACCACCACCACCACCATTGATCAAACCTTCGTCATGTCGACCATGTCATCGCGCAAGAGCCTTCTTCGCTCGTCCCATTTCCTTAGATATTGTCTTATCCTTCCTTCAAATAACGTACATCCATCTAAAAGGTCCTCGGGGTGCAGGTCTTTCCGCTGGTTCCAAGGCTTCACGTCAACTAGTTGCCCTCGCTCCAGGCAGACTAGAACCATTCCAAAGCTGTAGGCATCCGCAAGCCGGGCATCGAGACATTCCCCTCGTAAAATTTCCGGTGCCGAGAATGGACGCGTGCCCGGAAATATTTGCTCTTTTCGGAGTTCAGTTGGGTCGCTATTTAGGTGTTCCCAAGGATCCACTGGTTCACCGTCTGGTGGTGCGAGCACCGAGGTGGCCGCCACGGACCGGCCAAAGTCGATCATCTTCAGTGTTAGCTCTCCAAACCTCTCGATTACTTGGACGTTGAGTAACGAGAGGTCGCCATGGGATAGCCCGCACGCGTGTAGATGTGTGAGTGCGTCGAGTAGTTGGTTGTGAAAATCATATAAGCGGATACGCGGCAACGGCGCGTACTGCTTAAGATAGTCGTAGAGCGTTCCTCCCTCCAGAAACTCGAGGACCATGCCAACGCCATCGAGACAACCTAGGAAGGCGGGTAGGTTTCGATGTGGCGGGACATGGGTGTAGACGCGCAGCTCAGCAAGAAACTGTGCGGTAACGTCTAGAGCATTGCTTTGCATCTCGTCGTTGATCTCTAGTTGCACGATCTCCGGTTTTTTCACTATACACTTGAAAAGCTCAGATGCAGAGCCCTGGGCGAAGGGCCTGAGTGATGCAGTGGGATTGGATGGTGCCGAATAGATAGAGGGGGTAGGGAAAGAGAAAATAGTGTTAGGATTCCTTGGCGCATGGTAGGCTGGGGAGGTCGGAATGGCTGCTTGGTGCGGTGGAGGTTGGGAATGGGGGATGTAATCGTTGAGAACGGACTTGGCGAGTGGTGGGAATGGCGGTGCAGGATTCAACGTGTTCTCCTCATCGTCGAGCTCCACTGAAGAGAAGTATCAGTCTGATGTCGTTTCTAGGACACATTGGTTTCCCACCCATCCACCAGTTCTTCTTAGATGTCAAGGTAATGCGCTTGACCGCGACCGATCCGGGGGGCGGGACGCTCATGGGTGTCAAAGGGATAGAGGAACTGGGCGCAGGCCCTGTTGACAACATGCTTGATGGGGAAAAAGGTCGCCTATGATCTCTGTGGGATAATTATTGAGTAGACGACTCATACTCTACCATATCTCGGTTTGTAGAGCGGAGCCGACAGGGGCACTTCTAACCTTATCTCGGGGTTGGGGTAGTTAAGTCCCCTCCTTTGGCCACCGGAAGCGCGCAACCCAACTATTCCCCATGTCCCTCATTCTCACCATATTCGCCCTTGTATTCGTCACAGAACTCGTCTCGTGGATCGGAAAGTCTGTTTTCCTGCAATTTGTACATATCTTTGTCGTGCATGGCCGGCTTCCCTGATCTAACGCGACCTCTGACATAGGCATGGGCAGCATATCAACGAGTTTTCAACAGAAATGCAGCGAGACGTCAACGGGAGCTAAAGTCAGAGCTCCTGTCGAAAAAAGCAGAACTTCTGCAGACCAGCGCTCAGGATGAATTTGCAAAATGGGCCAAACTTCGTCGGAGCGTTGACAAGGGCCTAGCAGATCTGGAAAAACTCAGTTTCGTATAATTCGAACGTGTATCATTCACTCTCGTCTCACTGATCCACCTAGATTCTGAGCTCAGCGCCTCAAAATCGTCATTCGCATTCAAATTCGGAACTACTCTATGGCTGCTGACCACGGGCCTTCAATTCGCCATAGGGTGGTGGTATAGCCGATCTGCCGTATTTTACCTCCCAGCGACCTGGTTTGGTCCTTTCACGTGGTGGTTATCATTACCATTTGCGCCCGCAGGTAAGTCATATCACAGTGATGTAATGGCACCATCAAACCCCCGACGTGTCAGGCTCCGTGAGCTGCGGCATTTGGCAGATGGCCTGTCGACGTGTCATTAAAGTGGGCGAGCGCGTGGTGAAGGAATTCGCAAGTCAGCTTCCGTGTTATGATTTGACACGTATTGTCACTGAACTTCACTGTTCCCCAGATTCTGACCAAGAACAAGGTACATCAGACAAAAACCGAGATGACAGCACGCCCAAGAGTCAAACAACAACAACACCACCAAAGTCGTAACGGGTTAGGCGCTCTCTACGTGTCGCCTTCTGTGGAGAACATAGGCCGCAGCAATGTCATTCACCGTAGTATCACCCATGTATCTTCGGTGCATTCAATACATCCGTGCGACGGATGGTACGCTTTCGCGAATAATCATTGTGGCCCCTAGATGACTCCCTAATACCGTTATTCTGAGGAATATAGCTCGTCTTGGAGCCTTGACATCTGTGTGCGCCTTTTACAACTCCGGAGGACTGCATGTACAGGGCAGGGCAAAGCCTCGGATGCCTAGAAGCTTGAGACTGCTGCAGCAGCCTTCGCACGCTCCGAAGAATCGCGTAATGGTGCAATGTCCAGTGTTCACAGAGTACGCGTCAAATACCATTCCTACAAATGAAGAGCGCTTTGAGCAGTGTTCTTCTCACATCATCCACGATTATGACCCTTGTGTGGCGAGGCTCCTTTGTGTCTGTACTGTTGTGAGCTGAATCCAACTAGTCTCTACATGAAATTCCGGTTTGCACAGCGCATGACCACTTCTCAAAGTTGCGCGCTTTACGACCATCTATCTTCACATCCGAGGGTCATATGACGGATGTGCACGTGCATCTATGCCTCTGCCCGAAAAGGATACGTCGAGATAATATCACATGGAGGCAAGCTATAAAAAACAGTCGTCAGCCGTGCAACAGATCGGATCTGGATACCACCGAGGAGATGCACCTTTGCTGTTTTCTATCGATAGCATGGGTGTGCCTTTCTGTTGGCGCAAAGGTAACTGGTTGTAGTTGCAAGGGCAAACATACACTTAGGCAGCAACATCATCTGTCCGAGCTGGTCGGTAAACAGAAAAAAAAAAAAAGGTCAAACCCGTTGGACGGACGGTCCGAAGCATGTGATTGGCAGTTATGACGTCGGAGCAGCCGGAGAGCCGTCCGAAGTATAAAACTGATCCGTGACCCCCTGTTTTTCATCAACCGACCAACTGAACCATGGTTATTGGCTTGGAAATCCACAGCAAAGTTGCTCAAAACGCTCAGGCAGAGATTCTGACCGAGGGTGCTCTTCAATTTCTTGTTGCCCTCCACCGAACTTTCGATGCAACCCGTCAGGGTCTCCTCTCTGCCCGCGAGGTCGCCCAAGCGCGTTTCGATGCAGGCGCACCTTTTGACTTTCCCCCGGAGACCGCCCACATCCGCGCTGAGCCGTCCTGGCATTGTGTCCCTCCCTCTCCTGGTTTAGAGGACAGACGTGTTGAAATTACCGGTCCGACGGACAGAAAGATGGTCATCAATGCCCTAAATAGTGGTGCTAAGGCGTTCATGGCCGATTTCGAAGGTACGGGTGTAGCCCCACTCTTCCTTCCGGCCCTCTGTGTCTGACCCATGCTGTCTATATACAGATGCCACCTCGCCGACCTTCAAGGCGATGCTTGAAGGCCAGGTCAGTCTTCGCGATGCCATCCGCCGCCAGATCGACTTCGAGTCAAATGGCAAGCAATACAAACTGTCGCCAAACCCTGCTGTTCTCATCGTGCGGCCCCGCGGCTGGCACCTTGATGAGCCACGCGTGACTGTTGACAAGACACCAATTTCTGGTTCCCTGTTCGACTTTGGGCTTTTCTTCTATCACAACGCGGATGAACTCGTCAAGCGAGGATTCGGTCCCTACTTCTACCTTCCTAAAATGGAGCACTATCTCGAGGCTCGCCTATGGAACGACGTTTTCCTGTTTTCTCAATCTTATATCGGCATGCCGCACAATACTATCAGGGCAACCGTTTTGATTGAAACCCTTCCCGCTGCTTTCCACATGGAAGAGATACTTTTCGAGCTGAGGAATCACTCATCCGGTCTCAACTGCGGCCGGTAAGTCCGTCGACTTCAAATCACGAGCGACATGAAGCTACAGTTCGCATATCGCATACTTTACAGGTGGGACTACATCTTCAGCTTCATAAAAAAGCGCCGAGCAGATAGGAGTGCTATTCTTCCCGATCGTAAGGACGTCACAATGGAAGTCGGCTTCATGTCTGCCTATGTCCGCCTACTAATTCAAACTTGTCACAAGTAAGCTTAAAGCCTAATGATACTACAGAATTCCTAACGAGTTTCAGACGCAAGGTCGCCGCAATTGGTGGGATGTCCGCCCAAATCCCCATCAAGGGTGATGAAAAAGCAAACGAGGTCGCGATGGATAAGGTTCGTGCAGACAAGCTTAGGGAAGTCACCAACGGCCATGACGGTACTTGGATCGCCCACCCTCTTATTAACAAAATCGCCCGTGAGATCTTCGATCAGCACATGCTGGGTTCCAATCAAGTCCGTTTTCGCCTTTGTGCGTTACTGCATACTGAATTATGTCTGCTTTCTGTAGTACCATGTCCGGCGCGAGGACGTTCGTGTCGCGGCCGCTGACTTGCTGGACACGAAGGTGTCTGGACGGATCACTTCCGAGGGTGTGCGTTCAAACGTCGCTACCGTGCTCGCCTATGGAAGTGCATGGCTTGGTGGAAACGGCTGCATTCCCTTGAACCACCTTATGGAGGACGCAGCCACCGCAGAGATTGCGCGTGTTCAGCTTTGGCAGTGGGTCCACTACGGCGCGCGTGATGACACTGGCACGACTATCACCGCCGAGTATATCGGTAGGCTCATCGACGCCACTGCTCCTGGGATCCGCAAGGCCGTGCCTGCACTCCGAGACGACCATTTACGCATCGTCGCCAAGTATCTCAAGGACCAAGTTGGACGGCAATGGGCCAGCGAATTCTTGACTAGCGATTTGATGCCACATCTAGCGGCTGCAGATGGCGTTCCTGCGAGTTGGCAGCGCAGTTTCTTGTAGTCATCCTCGCGTCAGTTTGTATTTCTACCCTCAACTATAATTTCCGTAACTCGACGCGTTGTACCTGTTCGTATTGAACGTTGAACACCCATTTACATATCTATTGTCACGTGAATTTCCGTGAACGCGAAATTTTGATTTCATTCCCTCACACTCCCTCTTCTGACTTGTATTTTAGGCCTTCCTAACGTCGACCTCAACCCCGTCGCGCAAAGCGCGACTGTATGGACACATCTATTCATAACATAAGTTTCTGTGGCCGTGGCAACAAGAGTATAACCAACCTCGTGTGCAGCGTCGAGGATTGCCTGATCCTCGACACCTTCGATACGCAAAACAACTTTAAGACCCAATCCAGGGATTTCCTTGGTTTGACCTATACTGACATCCGCATGCACTAGAGCACGCTCTCCGACTTCTTTCTTGCCTGCCCTGGTAGCAGCGACTTGGATCGCACCCAAGAAGCACGCTGGTTTGTTTTTTCGCGCAGCATATTGTTATTCATACCGATGCTTGGTTGTAGAAGAGAGAGAGATTCTATACTTACCAGAGTAACCGGCTGCGAAGAGCTGTTCGGGGTTATGTCCGCTTTCGCCGCTCCCGCCCATCGCTTTGGGAAATCTAAATTTGAGGTTGAGAGGGGCAGTCTCGTCGGCGGGCGTGGAAGATATGGTGCCGTCGCGGCCACCTGTGGAAGTCGCGGTCACCGTATACTAGATGAATGATGATTGGGCTATGAGTTTAGTTATCCGTTCGAGGGAGGGACACATACGAGGCTGTCTTTCAGAGTGATGAGCGTGCGTCGGGCGGGGTTAAACGTTGGAGATAAAAGAGAGGTGGAACGCAGGGCTGGTCGCAATAATGCTCTTCCAGAGAGAAAGGCCATGATGGAAGAGGTGTGAAGAAGTATGGTGCCAGGCACTGCCAGCGCAGGCTATAACTTAAGTTATAGTACTCGCGGAGTATGCCGTATTGCCGTTACGTTACGGCAGCCTTGCATAGCCCTGAGTGTCAGGGGCCGAGGGTTGATTCATAATTCCATTGTCTACTCTCTATTCACTCGTTCGCTCGCTTTTCGCATCCATGGATGCTGAAAACCGCACCGGTATTTCGGTAGAGGATGCTCTTCCCATTTGTTCCAGCGCCTTTAGCCATAAAAGTTTCGCCTCACTGTTGTTCGTCAAATCATAGACCCAGCGAAACATTCCATCGCTTGAAATGTTTTGCTGGGTCTATGATTCGATGAACGACGGGAGCCCTGCGACTTTAATAATCCAGAATAAATGCTGTTTGAGGGGGTTCGATAGTAAGTCTTTCATGTGGAATTCGATTTTATTCAGTGGAACGTGGTGACCCTGGGAGCGGCTCCCCCCTCATCGATAGCGATGGATTACGACAGAACAACTGTTTCAAGTCTTATAACAATAACAATCCAGACACAGGCTCGCAATGTGGTATCTCTACTCCGGAAAAAGCATCCTTACACATCGAAGTCGCTGATATCCGCCCGTAGCAGGGGAGGTGATAGGGGTCTTCGAACAATTTCACACTTCCACACGCCACGTAAAAACAGACTTGGATTGTCGTCGATTGTCGACTCTCTGGCCATGGACACTTAGCTTTGAGTGTGGGGAGTCGACCATAGGAATCACCGTACGAAGGGTCGTACAATACATTGTCAGTACCCCGCCACAGTCATGGTAACAGCACCTGTTCCTTTGGTTAAATATGTATTTAATACGCAGCACGTGGTGCCAGAAATGTCGGAATTCATTGGTGTAGAGACATGTGTTTGTGATCCATGCTTTGTATAGCGTTGTACATGGGAAAAGAAAAGTAACTGATTCAGATCCGCATTCAGATGTCGACCGATATTCGTATAGAATTGACGTGAGATGGTGTTGTGTTGTCCCTAGGCCCCCATCCTCCGACGTATCCGAGGTCGGCTCTGGACTGTGTTGCCCGTTGAGTTCTTCAGGACGAGAGAAGAGCGGGAGTATCGGTTTGATAATCAGGAATAGGAGGTCATTGATGGCACGGAGAGGTAGAACATTGAGTTCGTGAAAAACGTAGCCCCCGACGATACATGGTGGTGGCTGAATTGTAACCACCGCGCTATGGTGAGAGGAAGGACGACGAGGGTGTATCCCAAGGGTTAGCTTGATGATCGATATCTGTGAGCGGAATTCACAACTCGAGAGGTGGATGTCTTACAGAAGCTTTCCCAATGCTGCCCGCCGTTGTGCGTATTCAACCCTCTGATCAGCGTTCCGCCAATGAAACTTGCCCTCCGCCCAGAAATACAGTGGGACATATAGTATTGCCGAAGCAAATAGTGCAATCCACATCCAGAGGTATTCGCCACCGGGCGTTCTCCCGGGTACTGAGGGTTGATCCAGCACCAATACTGAACCGAGTGGTGTCAGCAGTGAGGAAGGGATAGGAAAGAATAAAAGGTGAATTACGCACAGGTGTAGGCGCGCCGATGGCAACCCAGAGCATAATGAAAACGCAAGCGAGGCAGACCAGGCAGAGGGCAACGCCACGCGCTTTTAGGCCAACTTGCCACACAGCAGCTACAAAAGTATGGACAGCGAGAAACTGGTAAGCTGTATATCAGCTGGGGTCTTACATACGCAAAAATATTAGGAGAGAAGACACGAAGGTGGTCAGGGCGACTCCGATATCACCAATCTGTTCGACAAGGCCTTGGTTCTGTGAAATAGAGTTCTGTTGTGGCGATCCCGTTGTGAACCCACCTGATATTGAAGATATCACCAATTGCCTGCAAAAGGTCGAATACGAAAAGCGAGAACTATCGAAAATTTCAATTAGCCGAGCAAATGGCAGCATAAAAACTGTCAGGCAGACCATGTAGATGTCAGCAGTCCCTTGAAACAACATCCAACTACCATTTGGGAACGTCTTCTTATACCAATATACGTTCCTATGTGTAAAATCTAGTCAAACAGGATAAACACGTAATGGAAGTCGGACGTACACCAATCCAGATAAATATGACGGTGACACAAATGCAACTAAGGAAAGATGCCTCAGCCGCGAACTGTAAATTGATTGAGTTCAAGTCGGAGACAGATAAGCTACTGTAGACGCTCTACAACTAAGCCGATACTCTCCCCATGTGTCAAACACGAAATCGAGGGCTGCGACTGTCATAGGACTGTAGGGTTGCTGATACTGCTGCGCATTACAGACAGTCCCGTTCACGCCGTCAAGTGTCGTCATCACTACTGACGTGAATGGGTTGGAAAGAAGCGACTGGCGATGACACTCTTCTTTAAGGGTATCGAAATTCGTAAATTACGAGAGTGTCTGTGTCACAGTTCATATAGCGGTGGAGACGTCGACATATATCGGACACTGCCTAGGGAATTGTAGAATTTCTCATTCGAATGAGAGGAAAACTCAGGAGACTCACCACATGGAAGTATCGTGTGGCGTATCAATCAAGCATACACACTTCCCAGAACATGCAGTAACAAGCTCTAGAGCTTGCAGCGGCGCCAACAAAATTTCGAGGTCCCAGGACCAGGAACTATACAAGACGACGATGGCCATTGATGCAATATTGATGGTGCAGGGACCGAAGTAGAAGAAGCAGAGACATCCCCCAAGGTACAACACTCGGGCGTGGCACCCTAATGCAGGGATCCTAGAATAATGATTAGGTACCTTTCACATTCCTGAAGAATACTTGTACCACATGCATTACCCTGGGCATCAGAAGATGCAAAAGAATTATTGTTGCCGTTTTGGACCTGGCAACGTTCTTAATGAAGTCAATTTGTCCCTTTAGCAAACTGAACAGTCTCTTGACAGCGCTGAAAGTGTGCTCAAGGATTGAAATCACGGGTTACTAGTAGTGGCCCATGCGAAGCACGGGCACGGCTAGATAGTGTTATGTGGTTCTACCCAACGTTGCAATCTCACGCTGTAACGGCTGTACGTCATGTTGACCTCTGTAAGGATTGTTAAGTATTTACTAACATGCAGCGCCGGCCAAAATCGAACCACCTGGCCATTTCGTATGATACTACTACCTCCATGACTTTGTATTTCACGCCTTCTTAACGTCGATCTCTATCCCCCCGCGCAGAGCGCGGCTGTATGGGCACATCTATTAACAATAAGTCCATTAGTACCAGCGGCTGTGGCAACTATATGACTGACCTCATGTGCGGTATCGAGGATCGCCTGATCATCGATGCCTTCGACACGCAACACGACTTTAAGACCGAAGCCGGGACGATCCGTCGGTTGTCCCAGACTGACATCGGCATGCACAACAGCCTGCGCGCCGACTTCTCTCTTGCCTAGCTTGGTCGCAGCGCTTTGGACTGCAGACAAGAAGCACGCTATATTTTGAATTACATTAAATTGCATTGTTTATTACTATTCATACCGATGTTGGTGTAGAGATGACGATACTGATTCAACTTACCAGAGTAACCGGCAGCGAGGAATTGATCAGGGTTGTGTCCGCTATCACCGCTCCCGCCAATCACTTTCGGAGTCGTTAGTTTGAGATTGAGAGGGGCTGTTTCATCGGTGGGCGTAGAAGATACGGTGCCGTCGAGCCCACCGGTGCAAGTAGAGGTCACTGTATACTGAGAATGATTAAGGTTATTATTGTATGCGTTTTGGTCGCGGTGGGACACACGAGGTTATCCTGTAAGGTGATAGCGTGCGTCGCGCAAAGCCAAGCGTGACAGAGGTTGAACGAAGGGCTGGTCGCAAAAACGCTCTTCCAGTGAGAAAAGACATAGTGACAGTCAGAGAGGCAGAACATGATTGTAATATGTGGACCTGCAAGGCTTGCGGAGGATGTGCGGAGGATCACGATGGCGTAGCTTAGATGGGTTAGCATTCCCTTCTTGGGCTCAGGGTGTTTCCGGGGTCTCATCTTTGAGCTGCTGTTTCCGAAGCCCATTGGCACCTCTCGTGTAACCAACCGTCTGCTGGAATGTCTGCCCTCCGTCTCGTCTCCTCCGTTGCGCGACGTGGCCCGGGTTCTTTCGTCTTGGGTCGTCGTGGGTATGCCGAGGTATCTGACAAAATTAAACTTTCTCTCGTTCTCCCCCACCAGGTGCGTCCTCACATCACCCAACTCTTACTGCTGAGCCGTCCATAACTCCGATGCGTTTGGTAGGCCATCTTCACCTCGACAGATGTTGTGCAGGTAAACCTGTCAGCAGCCACCGGTGACATGGGTATTCTCGCAAATCACGTCCCGTCTATTGAACCGCTCCGGCCTGGCCTCGTAGAGGTCATTGAGAGTGCTGGCGCGTCGAAGAAATGGTTTGGTGAGTCGCCCTCATCTTTCATTTTCTCTGTTAGGTCCTCTCCTCATCTCGACATGATTTCTAGTATCTGGAGGCTTTGCGACCGTGCACCCCAACAACAAGCTAACCATTAACGCCATCGAGGCAGCTCCGCTAGAGGACTTCTCCGCAGAGGTACATGCACGGCGCTCAATGTACAGGTCAATATGAAACTCATAATGACATCGTTTCAGGCTGTTCGTGCGAACCTCCAAGAGGCTCAAAAAGTGCTTGGCGGCAACGGTTCAGAAGAGGACAAGGCCGAAGCGCGCATCGAAGCGGATGTGTATGAGTCGCTACAGCATGCATTGGGTACAAAATGATTACTTGGAGGAACTCGTAGTTGTGTTGGCATATATTCTTAGAAGAACTACGTGCAACCGCCTCTGTCGCTCCGCGATTTCTCTGAGACGGGTTAGATTTAGAGACCAGCAATATTGAGCGTGGAAGTGGATATGTCTGATAAAGTTGGGGCTTCGCACGTTCCGTCATGGCCTCCATGAGCGGCAATGCGGAAGACCCTATAATCGATCCTGATATCCGATACGCCTGTGAATTGGTGGACGGGAGAAGCTCCCTTAAGTTCCTACGCGGTGCTCCCTCACAACGTCTTCCACAACTCGCACAGCGAGTCTCAGGATGGACCCGGAGTCGAGTTCGCCACCACCACCTCTCCTACCGCGTTACTACGACGACGCCACAGTCTTACAGCTCGAACCTTTGCGTGACACGTTCATTGCGCGCGACCTGGGGCAGACGCGGTTTAACGGGACACAAGAAAGTGCATGGGTCGTGGATGTCGCGAAGGGTGTCCGGAACAATGAGTCTGCTGTAAGTACATAATACCGTGACACTTCCTATTCCCGTCCTTTATTCATTCAACCTTCTTTAAGACTGACGTAGTTAAACGCTGGCTCAAAGCCATCTCGTTATCGACAAAACCAGAGTTTCGCAATTTCCTTCCGCCATTGACCGACGAAGCCTTCCAGTTGTTTGTCCAATTCTTCTGGAACATGAAGACGGGCAATCGCCCAAAGGCGAACCAGCTCCTGCGTAATGCACGTCGGGATCAGTGGGGTCTCGAGCCAAATTTCTCGTATTTGGCTTTCAACAAGTTTCTGGAATCTGGGGATGACCTTGCCCTTTCGGCCGCTGTTGAGTCTTCCTGGGCTCGTTACACGACGGGTCAGGCTGTCCAACTCACGGGCAAGTCGCGCAAAACCCTCAATGTCGTAGGACGGAAGCGGAATAGTAGACCCTTCTCATCCGCAATTACTAAACGTCGGGTCACCGCGCAATCCCGTTTTAAAAAGCACAGGTTGATTGCAAAGGCCCGACTGGCACCTGAGGCGACAAATTCTGCACCTAGCCAAAATGAGAGAATGATCGTGGATAAGGGTAAGTGGCGTTGCCGGTATATGCGAAGGAGCGCCCTCGCGTCCAGGTTCAGTACACTTTCTAATGACGATGTAGATGTAGATGTCGCTGGGTTGGAGGACGTCGCATCAGACTCGGTAGAGAAACGCCGGGGCAGAAAGAGAAAAGTGTGTCCTTTGGCCTTTTATAAGCCATTTTCTTACTAGGTCATCAAGCTCAAGCACGATGACGCCGAGTATTCCGAACCACAAGAAACGATAAAGTTAAAAATCGTGATCAAACCTCGGCCAGGGGGTGATAAACACGTCGAAGCAAAGACGAACACCCTAAACCGTGTGGAAGGGTCGCAGCGGGTAGTTGAAGCAGCCGTCGAACATCGTGGCGTACCCGATGGTCCCGAGCTTCTTCATCATTCCGTCGCAAATCCCAACACCACCTGTTCTGTTGGTGCCGATGAGCATGCGCCGAAAAAGGCAAGCCGGACAACGAAGAAACCTACTCGCAAGCGCAGATCCTCCGCTCTCAATACGTTATCTCGTTCAAGTGGTGCTTCTCGAACTCTTGGAGAAATGGCTGAAGGTCAGGTTATTACCGAGCCAGATCAAGTCGTGGACCACACCGCGACCGGAATTCCTGAATCTCGCGTCATAAGAGACAATCTTTACCCTCCTTCACATTCGATAAGGCCAGAGAGGAGGTTCCTGAAGACGAAGCTGATCCTTGTGATTGCACACTAAGCGACTATCCTGTCCTTTTATCTATCGGATTAGATGAGGGAAAGCATGTCAGCCAGTTACCCAGGCCAGCGCTTCCGGTGACGCCTCCCATTTGGGCCCAGGTAAGGAGGATTGTTTGCGGAAAGGACAACTGTTATATGGTTCCTAGTCTCGACAGGAAGTGTGCGAGACCCTTGACTACTTCAGGAGCTATCAAGGTGGCGTCTATCATACCAATGATATTGTCAAAGGGTACCTTCTTGGGGCCCACTCCTCCAGGTCAGTGCATCCACTATATTACGATTATTTTTACCTGATCAGTCACCAGCCGTGATTTGTTCCATCATGGCGGGAGGCTCATCATCTCGCATGGGTACGAGGGTGTATTCTCAGTCATTGATAAGCGTTGAGGCAATGAGTTTCCAGCGGCGGCAAATCCGAAGCTTTGCATTCAAAAAATGGACGCTTGGAGGTTCGAGGGCCAGGGGACCAATTGGAGGACGACCGATCTGTCCGTGCCCTGCTCAACAATTACAGAAGTAGACGGCCACTCGTTGTCTTCGCCGACGATAACTACGTATTATTCCCTTTCGATCTCACCGCCAATGGGTATACCTATGTCGTGCTGGGGCTTTATTGGATCGCCCATGCTTGGGGTTAGTACTGTATGCCATATGTACGGTATCACTAACTGTTTTACGCTCAGCTGAGCTTCAACAGGTCGATGAGAATCGCTCTGTTGTTCGGTATAAGTTTGCATTCCAGTGGTGCGAAGGCCAAGGCGATCCGTGGTGGCTGTCGAACGCAGAGGATGTCCCAGTTGTAACACAGGCGCAAAACAGCCTGGTCTGCGATGGAGAGCCAGGTGTCACAACAATGTCTTCTGAAGAACGAGAGAACTCTATATCAAGTAAGTATCTGCTGTTACCATACTCTTGAGGAACCGCACTGATTTCCACAAGGCGGTGGCAGTGAAGCGTACGTTTGTCACTAAATTGTCTCCTGGGTTGGTCTAATCTAAGCATAGGCTTCAACCCCAAATGACCAAACATTCTTGTCCACGTTGTCGATCGAGTTCACCGTTGGTATACCAGGACACTCCCATTTGCCTTCAGCCAAGTTGCACTTTATTCTTCCGGGAGGTCCAAGCGAAGTCAGACTCTTCGTCTTGTGCGCAAACCCTGTCCTATAGCAAAGAGTTGCTACGCCTTCAACCGGCGAATCATCAGCCGGTTTCCGCGGATTCTATTATTCCGCCATTACCCAGTGCTGACACCAAGACGTCGCGTCCTTTCGCTAAGGGAATGCATTGCAGGGATTGCGGTCGGCTCTCTACAAGGTATATATTACTCCGAGCCGTCTTTTCCAACTGAAGTTGGCCCCAGGTTTAAATGGGAAGACTACGAGTGTAGCCACTGCCATGTAGGTTTCCCGACACTCCCGTTCATACAACTCACAATATCACCAAATAGCGTATCTACGTCGCCCCTCGTTTTGTATTCACCCACAAGGATTTCTGGCTCCAAGAGAGTGGCCTCAAATTCCACCAGTACCGTGTGACACCGGACTCAGGTCAGGCACCAATTAGATTGAGTCCCTTGCAAGGGCTGATGGAGCACATCGATAGGGATTGTGCCCAGAAAAATGGCGTTCCAACCCCGGACGAATGGGTCGGCCCTCCCTTATGTTCAAACTTTCGACCTGCCTGATAACAGGTATATCTACTCACTGGTATCCGACCGTGGGATGCTCACATATCTTGGTTTCTATTAGAGGAACCGTGCATTTAATCCCTGGTCACCCTACTATCAATGCGGAGGCCAATCGCTTGTTCCAAGAATATCAGGCGCAAGCCGCTCGTGGAGAAATCCAGTTTCGTCGTTGGCCACTCCGGGCGGTCAGTTTGCTTGCGTTTATCCTCACCGCAGTTGTATCCTGACTCTCATCAGCACAAATGTATGGGTTTATAATACTTGGTACTACTCCTTCTCTCAACAGCCCCTTTCCAGGCAGAGGACAGCTGTTGTCGAATTACTTTTCACAAAACAGTGAGTTCTGATCTATGTTTGCCTCGCAACGTTGCTGATTTTAAAATTGATATCTTTTTGCAGCTGGTTCTCCTTATCAGGTCTGTTATCTATGCTGATTGATCCGTGTGACTTGAGAGAGCCGACGTCAACGTAGTACGTCGGAGGTTCCGATCGCACAATTCCCATGGAGGATGGCGCCAAGGCAGTGCGCGGTGCGCTGGAGTTGATCAAACAACGTATCGCAACTGCTCTAGGAAAAGAAGTCCCTTTCAACGAAGTCCTAAGTGCGGCTTACATGGAGAAACAGAAGATGGCAGTAAGTGACATGATATCTACAGTAACACGTCTTCAGTATGCCTTATGGGGAACCGTGACACCGTAACAAAATGCAGTTCCACAGTGATAGTGAGCGAGGTCTGGCCCCCGTTATTGCCTCGCTTTCCCTAGGTTCCACTGCGGAGATGCATTTTCGTCTTCACTCAAAGTATACCGTTGCGGAAGGTCACAGAAAAATTGCCATGACCATTATTCTGAGACATGTATGTGTTTCTGGGTTCTTCAGGTTGAGCCCCGTAATTTCACCTGTGATTTTTCAGGGCGACGTCTTGGTTATGGACGGGGCCGGTGTCCAAGAGTACTACGAGTAAGTCCCCATTCGTATATGTAATAGACTCGACCTTTTACTCAACCAACCACCGAATCAAGGCACGCGGTTGTACCCAAGAATTTCCGTATAGTTGCCACAGCTCGACACATTTCACCTGAGAACTACATGAACTAAAAGGGCGAGATTGACGAAATGCGCGTCCGATAATCGTGATTATGTCTATTTACTATTTCTATATCATCTCAGCTAGCTAGCTAGTGCACTCCTTATCTACGTTTGATACCATATCACATAGCTTAATATTTGGAATCGGGCTACGATCGTTGTCTATGCCCAGGAGGAGGGAGGGGCAAAGCTCTATCGCGACGTGATGGCGGTCGGTTCTGTTCTTGTCCATGTTTCGAGTTGAGCGGTTGCAGCGGTTGATGTGACCGTTGAGATTGGGACTGTATATCCCCCTTTGAACATACAGTACGTCTGCTCGCCTACTCAATAAACCTATACAGTGTGTCGTTTACTTACCGTCACGGTTTGCTTCTGCTTCGAATAAAACGAAAACAGATCCGCGATCTGTTGCTCTAGTAATTGTCGCTCCCTCTGAAGGCGACCGACTTCTTGGGTAGATATCAACACCTCTCGCGTGAGCTCTTTCTTGAATTCTTCAACGTGAACTGCGCTTGACCCGTTAGCTTATGGACTAAAAGGGGCGATGATGGGACTTTTTTTTTTACTCTGGACGTTGATCGCAGTGGCTTCTTTCATGGCCTCTACGAATCTGAGCCGCTCGCCACGTATATCATCTGAAAGTTCTACATAGCGTGAAACAAAGAATTAGTTCCCATGACGTGAAGTGGACACATTCAGGGAAAAAGTGTTTATTACCATTTGCGAGAGTACGAAGCATTCTCTCCTGATCTTGTCGTTGACGTTCGATGACGCCTAACACCGATTCGGTGGCTAGAATACTTCATTTTAGAACACATCGTATCGCAAGAAAAAAAAAGGGGGTGGCGCTCGGCTTGGGGCTTACAGTATGTGTTTCGCATCTCGGCATTCTTACGCATATCTTCGTTAAGAGCAGCGACCAGACCGTTCACCGTGCCAAGTAAATGCGCAGAGTCGCGATCTCGTTGCTTGCTTTCTTCCGCCAACCTCCGTATGCCTTGTAGTAGCGTGAATGTCCGAGTCTCCATGTGACCAGCACCCGCATCCGCGTCCGCATCCCCGGGGCCTTCTAGGTCACCGTGAAGTTCGTCGATATTTCCTAGCGTTTTACACAGCTTCTGCACGTCCTCCGCGATCGCCATTATCTGTGCCGTGCCGCCGTTGACGAACGTCTCGAGCCACTTCACCGAAGGATCATCCACCGGTTTCAAACACAACAGCCATATATCGAGCGTAAAATTTCTACGCACCGTGTTGAGCTCATTCAGATAACGCACGCTTTCCGCTTGCTGTTCCATGAGCTGAGCGCGAGTATCCTCGTCATGGTGCAGATCGTCATTATGATTTTGCGTGAGCGCGTCCCCCGTACTTTCTTCGAGATTCCGCATCGTTGATTTGTATGCCTGACCGACCTCTGGTTTAGCCACGTGCTCGCTATGTTCGACGTGCTTTCGTGGAGTTGAATCCTGGATAATCAGTACATATTCCACCGACCAGCAGCACTCAAAATTGGTCGTACCTGTGAAGCGTCAAGCCGTAAGCCTTGCAGTGGGACCGGCCTAGAGACAGATAATTCCACCAACATGTTAAGTTTCTGTCTAATGTCGGCGAGATCGATGTGCTGTCGCTCAGAACTACGACTCTCCGGCAGAGAGTCAGAAAGTTCTTCCCCAGTCATGGGGCCCGGTTTGGCCCCACCGTCGACGGTGCCATTCGGTGTACTGCTCTTTAATAAAGCCTGAATCTCTTCCAAGGCCAGGAAGATCTCGGCTTGATTACTCCGCAGTCGTTCGTCAACAGCCTGAGTTATCGCTGTGGAACTGCCATCTTGTTGTCGCGTGTCCAAGTGTGCTAGCGCGCTCCGCACGTCGTCTACGGCCGTGTGTATTTCCGCAAGATGTCGAGAGTCCTCGTCACGTCCCAAAATGGCAACGCGCACGTTGGCTGCAACGTTTCGCACGTCGTTCTGAACGATCTCTAGCTGGTCGCCTAACTCTGCAGTCTTGATAAGCTGTCGTTCTGCATGAACGTCCATAACGTCGAGCAGTGCGTCAACAGTTTCGCCCATTTGGGAGCCGACGTGTGATGTGGTTGAAGTTGGAGAAGACGATCTTCCGGATGCACGGCGTTGCGCAAGAGTCGAGCCGCGCGCGCGCATCTCTTCACGGAGACGGAAAACGGACTTGGGCCTAGACGACAGAGTCGCATGATCTGAGGTCGCAGAAACGGGTGAGGTAAGGCGACCGCTATCCGAATCGCCCAGAGGTGAGACTTGAGAAGGCTCAGGGCTCGCTAATTGCTCCCCAGTAACAGGCATTTCGACATTGTTGACCAGGCCCCCGGACTCAGCCATCTCCGGAACTCTCTCCGACTCCGAGTTGCCAGCTGGTCGTCCGTGGGCAATGAATTGTGAGGCTCTATGGAGCGCAGGCCGACGCGAGACGCGGACAGGGGAGGTGCCCGACGTCGAATCGTGTTGCATTTCGGCGAGACGCTTACGGACTACGGAACGATGTCCGAGATTAACGATAGAAGGGCTATGAGAATGGCTATGTAGGATCGTGTGGAGGAACCTGACAGAGGCCGTGGACTAGTTGACGGCGCAGGCTCCAAATCCTTTTTCCGTGCATCGACAGGGTCTCTTTGGTTGCGGTGACCTCCGCCGAAAGATGCTCTTCGTGGCTCATTTCTCGGAGAGGAAGAGACGGCTGTGTTAACAGAGTGCACGGACGAATCCCCGATGCGCTGAAGACTCGCCACCCCGCCTACTGGTGAGTTGGTTTCCGCTGGTGTGAGTCCTTTGTTTTCTGGATCGGGCACAGGGGAGCTGGAAAGCGCCGGTTGGAGGAAAGCGTCTCAGTATCAATCCGAAGAGATTCTTGATCTCTGCTTTGGTACGCCCCACCACTTCTTTATCTTGACCTCTCAAGAGACATCCCTTAAGCACAAGCGTGAGTTCGTTATCAAGGGTACCGTCACTGGCAGGGCCTCACCAAATGGCGCTGACCCACGCTGCCCTGTCTTTCACAGTCGGAACAGCGAAGCGTTGTTTCTCCTTTCCATCAAAGACTAATTCAAACACCTTAGGAATCGCAGAGTTCTCCATCGCGGGTAAGAGCGCCCTTTGCTCTGCACCGATGTCACCGGAGGTCAGAGACTTTACGTCTGTGCATGCGCGCAGCGAGACAACGTCCGTCCGTCGAATACCTTGCGTGGTAGCTGACGTTAGGAGAATGTGCGACTGGTGAAGCACTGCGTCGCACGGTATCCATACTGGTAAGATCGAGACGACGCGGATGTCGGTTGGCTAAGATGGAGAAGCGGACCCGTGTGCAGGGAATAGGTCGGAGAAGTGCAGATCCTGGATCCCAAACTACCGCAGTTGGGAGCAAACAGATCGGACTCATGCTTGGCCCTGGGAGGAAGTTTGGACAGATTTTCGTCAGGAAAAGATGGCCCAGTCTCGTTCGGATAGAATATGGCTCCACTTTCTCCTTCCCGAACCGCTTTCCTTTCTTGAATACAGACAACAGATTCCGGAATGATTGTCGTAAAGGAGAGGTTTTCTTCTCAACTTGGGTATGAGGGGTGAACAAGCCAACCTCTGCACGATGAGTGCGGGCGGGTGTACCCCGCGTGCCATGCGCTGGGAGAGCTTTCGGGGAATTATCAACGCTCATGGATTCGAATCGCTTGATGAGCTCCTTTGTCGATCGCCGCCGCCGCGCATCATTAAGAACCGGATTTTGTCTCGATAACGGGATAGAGAAGTATTCTTCGTAAGGCTCGGGGCCACATTCCTGGGGCGAACGAAACTCTGGCGGCATCGGAAAGGCAATTTGGTCGCCGTCTTCGTAACGAGAGCCATGCCTGTCGACGAGAATGTACCCGAACCAAGTCAGCGTGGTTAGGGGCATAGATCTCGGACCCATGAACGCAGGTTTCGTGTTTAACTGGGCCATGGGTCCTCCTAAAGGAGTGGGAAGATCCTCTGACTCTGAAGTAGCGGCACTGGAGCTTGGGCCATACGGTGAGAGTATAATGAATAGATCTCAGAGACGTTATCCATAGTGTGGATGAAAATAGTTGGTATGTCGAAGGGTCGTGATGAAGGCCGCAGTATATGTTAACAAGCTAACGGTATAGTAGTCAAGATACAACATGGGACCGTCGGGTTGAAATTGGGGCTGAGAAACATGGTGTATCGCTCGTTCGTCAAATGGTATCTCCGCTAGTTCGGGCTTGAAGTAAGCTGAAGTACGTGATGGCCGGGGTCAATGTGCTGGGTCTGATGAAGTGGAATTGAAGTTGAAGCTTGCCAGTGGTTGGCTCATTTGATTATTTCCTGTTTATAATTAATTTAAAACCCTTTATTTACTTAATTATGAAATTTCTTAGAGCTTAGTTCAAAATTCTCATCAGCGATCCCCATGCAGTAAAGTGGTACGTTACAGCTCGCAGCTGAATATCCAGTAGATCCGTGCGACGCCCGTGGACGGTAGTCGGGAGGCAAACGGCACTGAAGCTGTATGTCACGCGGGTCAGATATAACGATAGCGTGCACACAGCCAAGTGTAGAGAACATCCCGGGTGACACCAGCCTTCAGCGGCACTGGGGTTACCATCAATGTATACCAATACCAATCCGAGGACGTGGTCAGTCCAGGGAGAAGCGTTTAGCTGACACGCTAGCTGCACTGCACAGGACTACAAACTGTCGTGCCTCAACTGAAAAAAGATGTCATCCGCGAGATTCCGTAATCTACCTCTTCCCATGCTGTTTTCTAGTTACGTATTGTTGTAAAGTTGAGCCTCATTGGCAACTGAAATGAGATGTGTACAGTTGGAGTTGGAAAAAGTTGGACCGCGGAAGCCGATACTCCGAAACCCGAGCCTCCCGGGTGAATCAAACTTGGCTATCAACCTGGCATTCCCAACATGTCTTCAATCACCTGGTGGTTCGTGGATATGAACTGAAAGAAAAGTGAACACATTTCTACGGGCCCGGAGCTGTCATGGGACCATCAAAGTAAATCATTAATAAATTCGCAATATAGATGGAGAGCACGAAGGTCAACTTGAAGGTACGATGCGTCCGATCAACGGCGACGCGGCAACTGATGGTGATGACTAATTCTAAATACCAAGACCCAGAAAATGGGAGATCAATTTCCTTAGGAATATCATGGCAAAAAGCCGTCCGCTCTGTCTTCGATGAGCTTCGCGACTAAAGGTCCGTGTACTGGAATCTGTTTCCCATGGAAGCCCTCTGGGTAAGCAGGCGGTCTTACTGCCGTATCAGGATATGACGCCGCGCTACAATATTAATTTCGAGTGGTATCGGATCAACGAAATCATATCCTTTACGGCAGAACCGAAAAAACGCACCTGTCATTCCATACAGCGAAATATTTCATTCCTAGAGATCGCGTCGTCCACTCATAATCATGCGCGAAGCCCTCGGGGTAGAACAGTTCAATAACGGTCGAGATCGGAGTGATGGGCATCATGATCAGATGGGTCAAACCATTCCCGTGAACGCCAACGAGAAACTGCGGAAAAAAAACCGATCAACGGAAAGATTTCTTTAAAAAAAGGCCGGTTACTGGTGACGGGTGCTCACCGTCGACCGCGCCACAAATGCCAGTTGCTCTTCCTTCGAAAGTCGCTCCATGGGTACGATGTTAAGCTCCCAGTCGCGCCTCTCACACAGTTCGGTAAGGGCATCCACCAGGCCTTCATGGTCTTCGGTGATAAGGTGTCGTCTAACGCCTTGGCGCGAGATATACGTAACAACGACATCCTCAACTCCCCCAGTTCTTAGCGAGCCACGTGAAGCACGTTTGAACGCGATCTTGCCGATATCCAGGATGTGCTTACTCACGCCCGCAAACCGCAGCACGTTGCGACGCACCGGTTCCCACCAACCGCGCTCGAGGAATCCTGTGCGACTCTCGGGTGAGGCGACACCTTTCACAGCCTCAGCTGCGGTGCGTTGCGTGCGCTGGCCACATTCTCGCCCGCGGAATGCGGCACTGCGATCGGCAAGGAGAACTGTGTCGAACCACCACGCGCGCCCCTGGAGCTCACCAGGGCGAAGCGCAGTAGCAGACACACGGTCCGACCAGTCAGGTTCCGTCTCGACAGTGAGTGACGGCCAAGCCGATCGGAGGAAGAAGAAATTCATCCCAGGTTCGTCTCGCCATTCCTCAGCCGTCGCATGGGGGAAAATAGCCCGGGTAAAGGGTGGTATAGACGAGGTGGAAGAAGCGCCCCGAAAGGTACCGTGCCAAAAAGCCCAAGCACCGAAGAGAAGTTCCGCGCAGAAGTGGTAGTAATGATTAAGGACTGTTTCCAGGCAATGGTGAGAGTGAGATGTGAAGAGAAACGAATAATACCCACACTGGCCGGGATCATTGAAAAGGAGCTATTGGGATTCAGAAGTGAGCGAGGATCCGGATGGCAGTTTATGAGACCGCACAGTGGAACCCTCAACAGGAAATACATTGTTGAGACCCATGGATCGACTCCCCCAGCGCTGATGTGCCTCCTGTGGTGTGATTATGGCCATGTCACGGTCGGTAGGCATCCGCTCGGCGATGCTTTCCGGGGTAGCTTCAGCAGGAAGACCGGTCGAAGTCATAAGGTCGATACTTGGGAAGGATTCCGGGTTAGAGGTGACAATGAATAAGGTGCCATTAGCCATATAAAGGTTACGAAAGATCGTCCAGCCTGGTGCATTGCTGATGAGTTGTGTTTGGGGTATCTCATATCCAAGGTTGGGTGTAGGAGATAGTGTTGTAGGGTTGCATGATTGGGGGGGATGCCATGAATCTAGTACAGTCGCAGGAGGCTCTTGAGGGATGGAAGATCCGTGGACGTCGGGTAGAAATGAAGAGTAGAGATGCATTGAGGCAGCACCGAGAAGGATGAAGATGGCATCACGCCGCGAGATGTTTCGAAAGGGCAAATAGAGAGACCGATACATCGTGGGGTGGGAGGGAGAAGTGGAGTCGGGCTCAAACGGAGGAGGGACCTCTTTTGACACATTCCGCAGACTTCATATATAGCTTCATACTTTACCTTCGGCAGTGAGTAAATCACGGGAAATTTTCGGATATCGAAAGAACACCCCTATTCGGCCATATAGCTGTGCTTCCGACTCAAACGCCACAGCCAGTTCTCTCGTAGCCGTAGCCCCACTACACCAATTGTCTCGTACAGCCGAGTAAGTATCTTCAAACTACCCACCTTTTCATTAGCTCAGTTTCTAATAGATTGGCGGCGTCTTGTCTTTTTCAGGAAAGAAGCAAATAGAGCATCGAGTGCCCGCCGAGCAGCGTAGCGAAATTTCAAACTACTGAGTAAGCTTAGCTGAGTGACTGATAGCATTTGAGACCATGGCGGTTGGTGACAATCCCAAAAAGGCAAAAGCTCAGTAGTTTTTTGTTTTTGGACTAGATTCGAAATAAAATATGTTCATTGTTGGATGAGTAATTCTCAGGGACTCTCTCTGACTCGGAGTTGGCACTGGACGACGTCAAATGGAATTTCCATTAGTTTGGGCTCGAAGTAACATGATGCTCTTGGTCGGGGTAAATACCGGTAAATCCCCATCAGTAAACTCCATATCAAATGACAGGCCCTACCATGTCCGCCAATACCGATTCCCACGGTCTGCAATGTTGCTTGGCACATCCTTGTCAGCGTGACCCGCTCAGCACCCATCACGTCGCACTTCCGGGGCTTTCCTGGACTCGGCAAAAGTTTGACCTGTTCTTTCCGGTGCTATCAGTTGTATCGTGTATTCTGATTATTCACTTGGCTTGGCGGACGCACTTGGACAGTGAGTATCTATTCGAAACACGTTCATAGTACCATCTGACTTGAATAGTCCACTTGCAACTCCTCGGCTACCCGTGCAGTTGAATTAGTTGCCCGACAAGGAAGGGCCGTATACGGGGCTTTACAAGAAATGTATGAGTATTCATGAGTTACGCCATTTTCTCGATTATTTCTTCTGACATATGACACTGGAGATACACCATGGACTTTACTGAACCCAATTGGTCATCTATTTTCAAACTGTACACAGGGTTTCCCCTGCACCTCTGGCTCTGCGTGTACTTCGCGATTTTCCCTTTGTTGAGCGGATGCGAACCTCTTAACAATATACCTTGTGCGATAATACGTTATGAAACTCGGGTTATGATGCTGAAATGCTCGTTACATCTAGTATCGACTCCCATATCAACCTTATCGGAGAACGAAACCGCACCGCCCCCGCCCCCACCCTCCTCGGCGCCCACAACACCCCCTTCGAAGGTCGTTGGACGGCTTCCTGCTTTAGGGTGAGCCTATTCTGTTCTTTAGACCCACCGTCAATGAAATGATTTCAGCTGAATACCTGGAATGCTTATCGCTGTGGTAGCGAATTCCATCACCTTTGTTCTTTCCTGTCGCTGAAATAGGTATGCAGAGATTTCTGAAACAGTGGTGCTTGCTGCCGCGCATTCATTTGTATCCCTGGGCCTGCGAAAAGCTGGTTACGAATACGTTAATATCGATGTATGTCTCCAATTACTACTTTCTTCTTGCCCACTGTATTTACAACACCTCAGGACTGTTGGTCCCTAAGCAATCGCGACCCCGGCACAAACGAATTAGTTCCTGACCAATAAAATTCCCCCGTGGCATCAAAGCGCTGGCCCATGACATTCATGCTTTGGGATTAAAAATTGGCATTTACAGGCAAATAGTATTTGTTCTTCAGGTGATTTGACATTCTAACCATGAATATAGCGACGCTGGCACGGAGACCTGTGCAGGATATCCAGGTTCGTTGGGTTACGAGGCTACTGACGCTGCTACCTGGGAGTCTTGGGATATTGACTGTGAGCTCCACGATTACTGTAATTCACGTGTTATGCCTTACCGAGGCTCACGCCACACCGACCAGACTTGAAATATGGTAAATCATCCACACGACTGATAGTCCGATACATATCGACAATGTCACAGATAATTGTAACGTCCCCGTGAGCTGGAATGATACTAGCGTGAGTTCCAAATCTTTCCGGTTTCCCAGAACAAGGATAACGTAGTTGCCGTGTCACAGACTCCCCCAGGGGGTGATTGGTAGTAAGCTCGGTTTCTCATGCCTGCTCAGCGCTCGCTCAGAGGCATTCGTAGCAATTCGAACTCTGCCATCCGATTTCGCGATATGGGGTATGTCATTTACAGGACTATCTTAAATCTCCGTTTAGCGTCTCGTCTGACATGTGTCGCTCATCTCAGCGATGCTATCGCCTTCAACGTTCCGCCTGTCCAATTCAGCCTCTGCATCTGGGGAGAAGCGCACGTGTGGACATGGGGTGCTCGTGTCGTATGTCGACTATCAGCTATATATTTTAAAATGCTTAAATCAGTTCATCTAGGGTCATTCCTGGCGCATGTCAGGAGATTCAACGTGCGTAGCATTCTCTGTAGACTCTGGTCTAACCTGCGATAACTCGGTACCAACACCAGCCCAACCTGGAACTTCATAAAATCGATCATGAATGGAAATGTTGGCCGCTTATCCTCGGTTAACTTCTTCGCGCACAATGATATGGATATGATGGAAATCGGCAATGGCAACTTGACGATCCAGGAGGAGCGTACCCACTTTGCAGTGTGGGCATTCATGAAAAGTCCCATCTTGCTTGGTACTGATGTGTGTGATCTCTCCCATCTCTGATTTCTAACCTTGCTGAAACACTCGTATCCGACTCGGTTGCAGCTCACGAAACTCAGCTCCGAAGAGATAAAGATCATCACGAATGCGGAGCTTCTTGCGTTCCACCAGGACAGTGCCTTCGGCAAACCCGCCATGCCATATATATCATCCACAACCGCCGCTACGGAACCACCACAGTTCTACTCTGGCAAGTCCGTCAGAGGTACTCACGTATTTGTCGTGAACACCAACGACACCTCCGCGACATTTAATATCAACTTTGCTGATGTACCGGGATTGCATTCAAGGAACGTTCTTGTACACGACATGTGGACCTCAAGAGACCTAGGTATATTTTCGGGCAGTTACAATATCACCCTAGCCGCCCATGATACGGCGGCATTACTTGTTACATAGAAGAGGGAGCGAAATAAGGCGTAATTTACATGCTCATGCGTAAGTGCCTTCGCGTATCCAGAACTTCCATTTGTAATAAATTTGGCCGGGAATTACTTGCCGAGCCCTACGCTAAAACCTGCTTTACACCAAGTTAGAACAATTAATGGCTGAGGCTGAGGTGACCTAGGCGCAACTCTGGCACGCAGAGTTATTGTAGCTCGGCTAACAAGGAGTTTACAAGGTCAAGGTGGTACAGGTGGCCACGAGTAACACTATGACCACCTCTTCGTTCGTTCGTTCACTCATTCTTTCTCCCTTGCTCTGCATAATAGAGCGTCATCACACATTCAGACTGGTGTAATTGATATGGAGCAGTATACTTGGGGTGCGGCACAGCCAGCGTAGCTCGGAAATCGTCGCCTTGGGACGAGAACAAAGGACAAGGGAGGAGAGGTACCAATGATTTGATTCATCAGCCGCCAGAACTGCCAGTGTAACAAAAGATCGACCTTCGCGGGACGCCTGAGCTGTCTCCAGTGGAGACATTAGGGGAGAGACCCTAAGAAAAGCGGACAGCGGACTCGGATGATGATGATTTGGCCTCCAAATATCTTGGGGCCTAAGGTACCAACTCTGTACCGCCGGGCGAAGTACCAGTGTCCAAGTCAAAATGCTAGTAGGTGGTATACGATCTTTGAGGCCAATTTGAGGCCTCTAGAAGTTAAGAATCTCGAAGAGGGCCCTCGAAAGATATGTATTTCGCTGGTTTTCTTGCATACTTATACAATAAAGAGTAAAATACAAGATTTAGATGGCGACCACTATTTTGTTTTCGCACCTATTCCCTGAGCGAGTTGAATCTGGGGCCGGAAGGATCAGCAACTACACGTCATTCAAGTATCATTTCCGATGCCACTAACCTCTTCGCTGGTGATCGTTCGCAGTTCGCCTGGAACAGTAACTTTACCTTGAACCGTCGAGGCAACCTCCTGAACAGACACAGGGAGATTCGGACTCGAAGCGACCCAATAGCGGATCTCGTCGGGAACAACTTCAATAACAGACACGCGAGGGTCGTTCTCATCGCCCTTGTGGATGCCATCGCCTAGATCACCAAAATACGATCCGATGCTATAGACAAAGTCAGTCTATTTTGCAACCGGCGACCTTATTCGTCCGGGGCCGAAGGGGGGGTATTAAAAGCAACGGTGACATACCTCGGACTCCAATACTTTTTGATGACGGACCTGTCCTCGGTCACCCGAGCAACTCCCGAAATGCTTGCCCAATGCTTAGAAAACGTATGGAAAAAGCTGAGGTTGACATGATTGTCATTTTGGATTTCCTGGCATTTGGGTGTGCTGTTGTTTGTGATGAAGACGAGGTTGATCAGAGCATTCGGGGGCTCGGATTCTTCTGTCATAGCTGTGTGATATGATACGGGTTGTGAGACGGCGGCTCAATATCATTTTACATTAATTGAACCTCACGGCAAGCTGGGGTCATTGCTCGCGAATGAAGATGGCCATCCGACGTGCGAGTCGTGAGCATACCCGTCTCGGTCATCTGAATGATCTTGTTCAGATCTACGCAATGGGCCGCGATGAATTCGCATAGTATGCTTCCCCAAATTGGTAGTAATACGCACCTTTGATTTTTTGAAGTGGAGCTACATTATCATTCTGGGCTTGGGCAACAAAGGGGTCGAGCTGGACGTTAGACGACATGATAGAGTTTTTGGTTACTGTTTTGAAGAAGGATGTCGTCGGACATGGGGTATTTTATATACGCCCGCGAAAACCAGCTCCTATCCGCTGCTCCAATGACGTCGAAACATGATCGCAACATATTCACATTTGCGTTACCTCCGGAGTGCGGATCGGCCTGGCTGAGAGCGGCCAAAAATGGGAGGGACATTTGAAGCCGCGCCGTGGGCCTGCCAATGCAGATGCCAAGCCAATTGAGAGTCTCCAAATTTCCGGAGTTCGGCCAAGTCACGCGCATGTCTTCGATGGTAAGTAAATAGTCTCACGCCTCATGTGTAAGTAATAAGAACTTTTATTTATTTATTTACAGTACTCTACAAACTTATAATTTAAGCTAAATTACATATGATGTGAGTAACGACAATATGGGGAGGGCGGCGCGGCCCGGGGGGAGCGTGGGGTTTGCGTCAGAGGGTGCGTCGGGGGGCTTGCATGGGCTCTGACCTCTGCTGCGTGCGCTCGAGTATTGGGGGCGGCTGAGCGCTGAGCGCTGAGCGGGCATCGGTTTGCCAGATTGTTAGGATTGCCCAATCCGGCACGTAATTCCCACGCCTTAGTAATACGGATACGGATGTAACCTCCTCGCGCTGCATAAGGGACAATCAGTCCCGGGGGTCCAGAGACGTTCCTCTCCCCCACTCCGCTTTGTTCTCCCACTAAGTGTGAAGCCTATTCCATCACTCTCATTCCAATTCATAAGACAGATTGCTCTCCATAGCTCGCCGATATGCTGGGCCGTGAGCGCGTACTGCGGCGCTTAGTTACGTGAGAATTGGCCCATTGGGCGGTCTGCGTTCACACGTACTCCTACTCAACATAATCACTTAACTTACAGTATGACACGGCGTTACAAATACAATTTAGAGGCATCTTGAGCCAGCCCTTCACCTCTCTACTTCATCACCATTTGATCTAAGAGCATGTCCTTCTCCTCTCAGAAGAAGATCCCTTCTAATAATCGCCCTGCCAATGAGCTCGCCTCACAACCTACCCAACAGCCGCAAGCTGTCTGCACGTGGTCTGCACATGCTCCCCAATCCGGACCATCGCCATCACCATTTCCTCGAGATAGCCATACGCTAACCGCGATTGCGACTGCCGCCGGCGAGTTATTCCTCTTTGGAGGTTATGTACGCCGCCGTGCAAGCAGCGATCTATACGCGTTCTCAACACGGGATTTCTCTACAACACTCTTACAAACCAGCGGAGAGGTTCCCACCCCACGTTGCGCTCATCGTGCCGCGCTCATCGGCACTACCCTTTTGATTTGTGGGGGTGAAACCAAGGCTACTAAGAGTGTGCCAGATCATGATTCACTTTACCTTCTCAACCTCGGCACGTCGGATCCTTTAATGTCAAGCCCGACACCAGCTGATCATGGCTTTGCGCTCCAGAATCGCGAGAGTGGTCCCGCGTTGTGGTCAATGGCCCAGGGCCGGGCAGTCGTTGCTCCCATACCACAACCGTGGTCGGTTCCAAGCTCTTCGTCTTCGGTGGTCGGATTGACGGGAAGACCACCAATGATATGTGGACACTCGATTTGAACTGTCGTACGTTTGCCTATTGCTGCTTGGCCATTTTGACCCGATATTCCCCCAGTAAAATCGCAACCTTTATGGGAGTCATATGAACCCACACCCGGAAACGAGAAGCCCCTTCCGAGGGCTGGTCACGTTTCGGTAACCACCGAAGACCGTATCATTATGTTTGTGTCCATCGCATTCTCTGTCTACCCTCGTTCTAATTTTTTGTAGATTCGGTGGTGCAGGCCACCAAAAACATTACCATAACGACACTTGGTCATTTGACATTTCGATGCGAAAATGGACCGAGCTACAATGCACTGGGTCCATTCCGTCTCCCAGTTACTGTCATGCTGCTGTCCTTGTCGATGATGTTATGTATGTCTTTGGTGGGTTATCCGTGCACGAAGGCTATATGGATGATTTGTATGCCCTTCAGTTGTCGAGTGAGTGATTTAGCGTGTTGAATCGTTACCATGTTCACATGCCAAATGCAGCGCAGCGATGGTTCAAAATTTCCAACCTGGGGACAAGTCCATATAGAAGGGGGTATCATGCCATGGCTTCTGACGGGTCACGTGTCTTTGTGCTTGGAGGATATTCACGAGGCGCACGGGCGGATCAGCTTTCCCTTATTCACGTTTTTGACACAAGTATGTACTTTCGTTCTGTCTTTTCATCTGGATACCCTTTAATATTGAGAACACAGAGAACATCAAGTACCCGGAATCCGAGCGTAACGCTGTAGATTCTAATGAACTCGAAAGGCAGCTATCCTTATTACTTGAACAGTCCGAGGCGAATGTCGCAAATCTGCTACTCATGCAGACATCACTGGCGGAGCAGAGGGATGCAAAACTTGTGGATATGGAAGCGAAGCTTAGGAACACAGAAGCTAAGCTCGACGAGTTGGTAGTATCTCGCGACCAGCAGGTTGAACAATGTGGAAAGGAACTTGGAAACGTGCGTGCCAAGCTGGAGGCGAAGGAGTCCGAACTGGAGGCAGTTCGATTACGACTCGCGGACGCGGAGAAGGGTCGGACTTCGCTTGACGAGTTGGCAGTGTCTCGCGATCAGCAGGTTGGACAATATGAAAAGGAACTTGGAAACGTGCGTGCCAAGCTGGAGGCAAACGAGTCCGAATTGGAGGCAGTCCGATTACGACTCGCGGACGCGGAGAAGGGTCGGACTTCGCTTGACGAGTTGGTAGCGTCTCGCGATCAGCAGGTTGGACAATATGAAAAGGAACTTGGAAACGTACGTGCCAAGTTGGAGGCGAAGGGGTCCGAACTGGAGGCAGTCCGATTACGACTCGCAGACGCGGAGACTTGCTTGACGAGTTGGTAGTATCTCGCGACCAGCAGATTGGACAATATGAAAAGGAACTTACAGACGTGCGTGTCAAGCTCGAGGCGAACGAGTCCGAATTGGAGACAATCCGATTACGACTCACGGACGCGGAGAAGGGTTTGACCAAGAGCAAAGCAGAGGCAGACACATTACGTGCCCAGAATGCTACAGGTTCCGTGAATAGAGATGAGGATCAAATCACTCGTAGGCTTTTGGAGCGCATGCGAGCTCTGGAAGTTGAAGTGGCGTCAAAGCGGTGGAATGAGAAAAGCATAGAAGAGATGGAGTGCCGCAACGAGGGATAAAGTGGGTGTTTTATTGTAATTGGACTATGACCCTACGATGTCTAATGATCTCTCTCGATCTCAAAAGAGATGGCCAGATCTTTCCGACGGGCATCCTACATTCCTTTTCCCATACTGTACTCCAGATAACTCACTCCCATATACTGTTATAGTATCCGCTCTGTCTTCCCGTCGTCCTTCAATGGGTTCTCTGGATCCATCATCTTTTCCGAGTCGACCGTGACAGTACGAGACAAAGCCACCTGCGCGTATGCGTGTTCCCTATAAACTGATACATTCCATTTTATATGCTTGCTGCTACTGTAGTGAGCTCACGATACTGTTTGGCATCATCAATGTACAGTACCCGTTGAACATTGTGCTGCAGCGTAATATTCAGTTCACCTGGTTCACATTACCCTTAACTGGTTTAGCCACTCCTAGCTCGGTTGAGTCTACCGGTTCAGTTCGCCTCCGGGGTTCAGTATTCCGACTCGCTCCGACTCGCCCAGAAAAGTAAGTGGTGGCTGACAAGGACAGGCGCAGCCAAGGCCATCACGCATCATGCATCCATCATGCATCATGCGCCACTTGTTTTGAGACAGTTGGGCGCGGTTCCTAGCGCACGAGGTTCTCACGTGGCTGGCCCGGCCACTTGATCGACCTTACATGTATGGAAAATGGTGCATGCTGCATCAACTATTAGTCTACAGAAGCATGATGGCTGTGTTCAAGTTGAACAATCCGATGATCATTTTACGTGGATTTACGTGGATTTACGACGA
The DNA here is from genome assembly GCA_022496225.1 of Russula aff. rugulosa BPL654. Taxonomy (NCBI): domain Eukaryota; kingdom Fungi; phylum Basidiomycota; class Agaricomycetes; order Russulales; family Russulaceae; genus Russula; species Russula aff. rugulosa BPL654. Next base: position 50,632 of record WTXE01000067.1, on the reverse strand, counting down.
GAAATGCCGAATGGAATGCGTCTGGCATGGAGTTCTAAAAATACGCATGACGATTGTCATCTGTCAGAATGGCAGCCCTTTTGGGATCAAGTTCTCATTCCATTCCATTGGCCTATGACAGTATCTCCACAAACGAAGCATGTCATCCCGTTTATTCTCAGAGGAACAAAATAGGAAATAGGAATGCTCGATGTACCCTATTTTTTTTCATAAATATGAACCAGCATATTGAACGCCACAGTATTATTCGAACACGAACACGTTATACTGCACTATATGCTTCTTATTGCAATGCGCCGTTGTGGAGCGATGTCAACACGGGAATTGCCGGTCACTGTTTTCAGCTTACAGGCGAGCGCTCGATGACTTATTTCCTTTATTTTCCTGCAAAAGACAACCATTAGCTTTTACAGTAAGAATTGAAAGAGAGATGATGATAAGGTGGGTAGGATTGAGGATAATAAATAGGCTGCACGAGACAAATGGGGTTGTAAGAGAGACGCGTTAGCCGTGGACTGGCCGTGGTCCCGGACGATGATTTTTGCCGTTCCTTAGCTTCATAAAGTATGTCAAAAGAGGTGCCTCGTCGACTCGAGCCTCTCCCACCGCTTCTCCCTCGACTCGACCCTCTTCACAATGCATCGGTCTCTCCGTTCCCGCTTTCGGAACATCTCTCCTCGGGATGCCATCCTCATCCTTCTCGGTGCTGCCTCAATGCACCTCTACTCTTCATTTTTACCCCAGGTCCAGGAATCTTCCATAAACTTCAAGCCTCTTTACGACATCCCACGTCCTGCGCCGACTGTACTAGACTCATGGCATCCCCCCCACAACGCAACCCTTCAGCTCCTCCGTCTCCTCCGTCTCCTCCACCTCCACCACAATCCCCTATACCCAACCTTGAACACGAGATACCTCAAACAGAACTCGTCAGTCATGCACCGGGCTGGACGATATTTCGCAACCTTTATATGGCTGATGGCACCTTATTCATCGTCACCTCTGACCCAGAATCCTTTCCAAGTATCGACCTTATCACTTCGACCGGTCTTCCTGCTGAAGCTACGCCGGAAAGCATTGCCGAGCGAATGCCTACCGACCGTGACATGGCCATTATCACACCACAGGAGGCACATCAGCGCTGGGGAGCTCAATCCATGATGGATCTCAACAACATATTTCCTGTTGAGGGTTCAACTGTGCGCCCTCATACACTGCCATCCGGATCCTCGCTCACTTCTGAATCCCAATAGCTCCTTTTCAATGATCCGGGCCAGTGTAGGTAGAATTTGTTTCTCTTCACATCTCACTCTCACCATTGCCTGGAAACAGTCCTTAATCATTACTACCACTTCTGCGCGGAACTTCTCTTCGGTGCTTGGGCCTTTTGGCACGGTACCTTTCGGGGCGCTTCTTCCCCTATACCGCCCTTCACCCGAGCTATTTTCTCCCATGCGACGGCCGAGGAATGGCGAGACGGACCTGGGATGAATTTCTTCTTCCTCCGATCGGCTTGGCCATCACTCACTGTCGAGACGGAACGTGACTGGTCGGACCGCGTGTCTGCTACGGCGCTTCGCCCAGGTGAGCTCCAGGGGCGCGCGTGGTGGTTCGACACAATACTCCTTGCCGATCGCAGTGCCGCATTCCGCGGGCCAGAATGTGGCGAGCGCACGCAACGCACCGCAGCTGAGGCTGTGAAAGGTGTCGTCCCGCGCGAGAGCCACACAGGATTCCTCGAGCGCGGTTGGTGGGAACCGGTACGTCGCAACGTGCTGCGGTTTGCGGGTGTCAGTGAACACTTCCTGGATATCGGCAAACGTGCGTTCAAACGTACTTCATTCGGGTCGCCAACAACTGGCGGTGTTGAGGAAGTCGTTGTTACGTACATCTCGCGCCAAGCCGTTAAACGACATCTGGTCGCCGAAGACCATGAAGGCCTGGTGGATGCCCTTACCGAACTTTGTGAGAGGCGCGGCTGGGAGCTTAACGTCGTGGCCATGGAGCGAATTTCGAAGGAAGAGCAACTGGCAATTGCGGCACGGACGACTGTGAGTACCGTCTCGTTGCCAAGTGGCCAATACGTTGATCGTTTGTTTTTCCGCCAGTTTCTCGTTGGCGTTCACGGGAATGGTTTGACCCATCTGATCGTGATGCCCGTTACTCCGATATCGACCGTTATTGAACTGTTCTATCCCGAGGGCCTCGCGCACGATTACGAGTGGACGACGCGAGCTCTAGGAATGAAACATTTCGCTGTGTGGAATGACAGGTGCGTTTTTTTTCCCAGTTCTGCCGTAAAGAGAGAAGATAATCTCGCTGATCCGACGCCACTCCAAATTGTAGCGCGGCGTCATATCCCGATCCCAAAGTGAAATGGCCTAATTACCCAGAGGGTTTCCAAGGAGAACAGATTCCCGTACACGGACCTTCCATCGCGACGCTCATCGAAGACAGAGCGGACGGCCTTTTACCATGACATTCCTAAGGACATTGACCTTCTATTTTCGGTTGTTTAGAGACTTTGCTTCATCACTTCATGTCAGTTGCCGCGCCGCCGTTGATCTCACATGGACGCATCGTGTCTTGGCATTATGTTGTGCTTTATCTTTTTTTCTGTTTGGGCACCGGCGCACTGGATTTGTAGTATCCAATGCGTCGGTTGTTATCTCAAAGAATGTGCTTTATATTGGGTGTCGATTAATGATTCCTTTGATGATTCCATGATAGCTCTCCGGGGATAGCTCTCCGGGGGCGTAGAATGTATACACTTTTTTTTCGGTTTATATTCGCTAACTACCATGCGATTGATTTCCCGAGGACACGTCTTTATGAATGCCAAGTTGATACTATAGTCAAGTTTGATTTACCCGGGAGGTATTATTCGCTTGCGCGGTCCAACTTCAAAACGGCACACATCTCATTTTCAGTTGCCAATGAGGCTCAACTGTACTGTACAACGACACGTAACTACACAAACAGTGTGGGACAACGAAGAGAGGCATATTGCAGAATCTCGCGAAATTAACATATTTTTTCAGTTGAGGCACAACACTTCGTAGTCCTGTGGGGCAACCAGCGTGTCATCAGTAAACGCTTCTCGCCGAGTCGTCGGATTAGTACATACATCGATGACAACCTCAGTGCCGCTGAAGGCCAGGTTTGCACCCAGGAGATGTTCTCCGCACTTGGCGGTGTGCACGCCATCGTTATATCTGACCCGCGCGACATACAGCTTCTGATTGCTGTTTGCCTCCCGACCACCCTCGACGGGCGTCGCACCAAGCTCCTGGATATTCAGCTGGTAGCTGTATCTTACCCACCGTACTGCACGGGGATCACCGATAAGAACTTCGAACTTGTTGAGCTAAAAAAGAAAAGAAAGAAAAAAGTTTTTATTAAATTAAAAGTGAGCTTCGATTTAGACAGGTTATGATGGAGAAGTTTGAAGAAGTTTGTGAAAAAAAAAAAGGTTTTTATTTACCTCGACGACTCGGCCGCCATAACCGATGACAGCGCCCTCCTTGAACACGGGAGAAGCTTTGCCAATTTCTAAAACAAACACAACCAAAAGATAACATCGAGGGGGTTAAGCGCGTTAAGCATCAACGCATCAATGGCCAACGATCGAACGTACGGATACCATTTTCGTAATATGCACGTGCGATATAGATCGGATTGTTATCCCTGTCCCTTCCGGCCTCTAGGGCAGAGTTCGGAATCTTGTCACGTCCGTCGACGAGAACCCAGGTTGTCCCAGTGCCACGAGGTCCGTGGTTGCGGAACTCTTCAGTGCGTGTATAAGAGTCCTTGTGCCAGTCTTGCACACCCCACGTAAGGGCTTGTTTCTTCGAATGAGGCGTAAGTAAATAAAGCAAATAAATTAAAAAAGGTCAAAATGTAGGGAAAATTACATACTTCCTCCTCAGTTTTCTTTTTCTCGTGTTCGTGCCAGGCCATGTAGCCACCGCCGATAATGGCGGCACCTGCCAAGAGCCCACCTCCGATCTAGTAGTAGGACCACCATGGATGCATGCAAGCATGTTTATGAGCGGGCCTCCTGACGGGAAATACAAAAAGGATGAAAAACAGAAAGATGATCTGCACCTTGAGCTGATTCTTGCGATTGTCATCCAAGTCCCACCACTTCTTTGGTTCTTCGTGGGGATCGTCGGGATTCTGGTGGCCGCAGTCTTCCGGCGGATGAACATCTTGTGGGTGATAGTCACCTTGAAAAGGCAAAAAGGTTTTAAAAAAAAAAAAGTCGATCGATGGTAGAGATAAAACGATCGATTGCCGTACCCTTGTCATGAGGAGGGTCATATGGCGCATGATTATCCCACTCGTTGTCTGGGATGCGACCCCACAAGGCAGGCGTCTTGGGAGGAGTCCAATCGCCCTGAGTTAAGTAGCATAGGATGAGATCAGACGATGATGGATCAGACTGAATTGCACAGGGCACTGGGTTACTACCTGAGATATATGGGGCTGGATTATTTTGTATCTGACACCTAGAAAGGACGATTATTAGAGAGTGGGGGAATTCATCGAGGTTTGACTAGGATTTACATTCGAATTCGACGATGTCGCCGTAGTTGTATTGAGTTCCGGGTTGCCAGCCAGGAGGGCTTGTCATTGTTGATGGGTGTGAAAGAGGGTAGAGCCCATGGCTGAGGGTTTGTGTCCTTTATATGTGTGTGGGGACGGAAGTATTAGCCCCATTATCGACATCGATGTCTTGGTTGTGTTCCAGCCAAGTGGTGGTGATGTCAGCAGACCCAGAATGTGAACAGAAACGGGTGCAGAGCAGACGGGTGCAGTTAGGTACCTAGATGTGTGAGTGATGACGGGTGCGGTAGCGTGTGTGGACTCTACGGCCGCCGGGTGTTTCTTCACTCTTTTCACTCTTACCTTACCTTGCTTTCATATTGCCGCCGATCAGGCGAAAGAGAAAACGGTGCCTCATATGTAGTACCGCATAACTGACGTTATAATCGGTCGCGGTCTCACGCTTACTGTACACTTTCATTTCCCGGTTATGAACTTTCCCTATCTCCACGCGTTGCAACATGAAATCGGGATTGATTGGCGATTCCTTGATTCCATGATAAGTTACTACAGGCTCGTTCAGTTGAGGCACAACACTTCGTAGTCCTGCAAACAGCATGTCAAAACGTTTCTTGCAGACCACACCATCAACCTATAACTTACATCGATAAGAACCTCCTTGCCGCCGAAGGCCAGGATCGATCCCATGAACTGCTCTGCGACCTTCGCAGCATGCACACCACCACCATATCTGACCCGCGTGAGGTAAAGGGGACCGCCGTCTTTCGCGATCGTCCCACCCTCCACGGGCGTTGCATTCAGTTCCTGGACATTCAGTTTCTTTCTGCATGCTACCCATCGTATCGCACGGGGATCGCCTATGAGAACCTCAAACTTGTTGAACTGATTTTCAAACTGAGCTTCCGACAAAGAAATGGGAAGTGTGAGCTTACTTCAATCACCCTGTTATAATATCCAACGGCCGAACCTTCCTTGAACAAGGGAGAAGCTTTGCCAATTTCTAAAAAAGGAATAAACAAGGGGAAGAAGCCAAACTAGCGAACGTACCGATGCTATCTTCGTAATACACCCGTGCAAAGTACATTGGATGGCCATCTTTGTCTTTTCCGGCCTCTATGGCTGACTTGGGGATATTGTCACGTCCATCAACAAGAACCCAGGTCGTGGGAGCACGAGGTCCGTGATTGCGGAATTCCTCAGTGCGCACATAAGCGTCACGCTGCCATCTCTGCAAACCCCACGTGAGGGCTTGTTTCTTCGACGAGGGTAAGTAGGGTAAAGTCAAAATGAGAAAACGGTAATAAACCCACTTCCTCTTCACTTCTCCCCTTGTTTTCGTCCCAGGCATGGTAGCCAGCGTCAATAGTGGCGGCACCTGCCATAAGCCCACCTCCGATCTGGAGGAGTCGTGAGTGGCCCGATAGAGATTCAAGATGAGAGAGAATCTGACCTTGAGTTGTTTCCTGCGATCCTCATCTAAGTCCCGCCATTTCTTCTTTTGTTCTTCGCGGGGAACTATGACAGTCTGATCTGGATGCCAACTGCAGTCGTCTGGTTGATGTACATCTTGGCTGTTGTAGTTACCTTGAAAGGCAAAAGATGAAATGATCGACTGCAGAGATAAACGATCGATTACCCTTTCATGGGAGGGTTGTACGATTCATGATTGTGCCACTCGCTTTCTGGGATGCGATCCACAGATAGGCATCCAGGAGGAGCCCAACTACGCTGAATATACGATAAGACGATAATCAGACTAAATTGTGCATGTTTTGGTCACCTGAGACCTATGAGGTTGGTTATTTTGTATCTAATACCTAAGGAAGGGCAATGAGAGTATGAAATTATTGAGTTTGAGTCGGGTGTTTGACAAGGACTTACGGTATTCGACGATGTCGCCGTAATTGTATTGGGTACCAGGTTCCCAGAGAGGGACTGACATTATTGATAGAGGTGAAGGATTGAGCCCAGGTGTGAGTATTTTGCATGCTTTTTATGTGGTAGCTCCATTATCGACATCGATGGTTGGCAGTGAAGCAGTGAAGTTGTGAACAGTCAAATGACGATGATGTCAGCGAGAGAGTGCTTTACATAATCAGAATAGCCTCGACGGTCGAGGCACATTTATCCTTGTTTCATTTCCCCCGGCTATGGACTTTTCTCCATCGCTCCCTGCGAATGACCCGCCATTTGCATTTCTCCCCCCCTCCCCCCCTTGGGTGACGATCTCTCGCATACTCCTACTGTCCTACTGCCGGTCCGTCACGTCTTCACGTGTTGCAAGATGAGAATGAGGATACGGACGCTACGCCGCGTTAGCTCATCCCTCCCATCTTCTTATGCTGCTTGATTATGCTACTTGATATCGGGATTGATTAACGATTCCTTAATAATCCCAAATCATTGTTTGGCTAATTTTCTGATGTGCCCCCTTCCGCCCAGTCGCAACGTTCCTACCCTTCGCGATACCCTCATTTATTCTTCCTCTTTCCCCTCCACTTTGTTCAGTTAACTATATAACTATACTATTTTACCTTTGAATCATGACACGATTATCACTGTCTTCTAATAAGCCATACCTATCATCAATCCACGCAGACAACAAGTTACTAGAAGCCTGTGGCGGCGCACTGTACACATCTTGATTCAGTTTGTCGACGAGGCCTAACAGCACGACGACACATAACCATGCGACCAACAGCATGACATTACAAACAAAAACTACGAATATCTCGCAGAGTGTATCAGGCATCTCACTTATTCACTTGAGGCACAATACTTCGTACTCCTGTAGCTAGCATGTCAGAACGATGACACACCATCAACCTACTACGTACATTGACAGTAACCTCCTTGCCGCTGAAGGCCAGGTGCGCACCCGGGAGATGTTTTCCGACCTTTGCAGCATGCAGGCCACCATCATGTCTAACCCGTGTGATGTAAAGTGGAGAGCCGTTTGCCTCCCGACCACCGTCGACGGGTCTCGCACCCAGCTGCTGGATATTCAGCCAGGAGCTGTGACATACCCACTTTAATGCACGGGGATCGCCGATAAGAATTTCGAACTTGTTGAGCTTAATAAGAATATTATTGAAGTCAGCTTAGACAATGATAGAGAAGTTGAAGTGTGAAATTTTTTGTTTTTACTTACCTGGATAACTCGACCGCCATAACCGATGGCTGCACCTTCATTGAACACGGGAGAAGCTTTGCCAATTTCTAAACAAACATACGAAGAGATGATTAACATCGATGGGGTTTAAAGGCAGCCCAAAAGTCGATCTAACGTACGAATACTATCTTCGTAATACGCCCGTGTAATGTAGATCGGATGTCCCTCTTTGTCTGTTCCAGCCTCTATGGCTGACTTGGGAATCTTGTCACGTCCATTAACAAGAACCCAGGTCGTGGGAGCACGAGGTCCGTGGTTGTGGAACTCCTCGGTGCGCACATAAGCGTCACGCTGCCATCTCTGCAAACCCCACATGAGGGCTTGTTTCTTCGATGAGAGTAAGCACGGGAAAGTCAGAACGAGAATGCGGTAGTAAACGCACTTCCTCTTCACTTCTCCCCTTGTTTTCGTCCCAGGCGTGGTAGCCAGCGTCAATGGTGGCGGCACCTGCCAAAAGCCCTCCTCCGATCTGGAGGAGTCGTGAGCTGCCCGATAAAGATTTAAGATGAAAAAGAAATATGCACCTTGAGCTGCTTCCTGCGATCCTCATCTAAATCCCGCCATTTCTTCTTTTGTTCTTCGTGGGGAACTATGACGGTCTGACTTGGGTGCCAGCTGCAGTCGTCTGGTTGATGCACATCTTGGCGGTTGTAGTTACCTTGAGAAGCAAAAAGATGAAGTTGATGGACTGCAGAGACAAATGACCGATTACCCTTTTCATGGGGAGGGTTGTATGATTCGTGATTTTGCCACTCGCTTTCTGGGATGTGGCTCCACAAGACAGGCATCACCGGAGGAGCCCAACTACGCTAAGTGATATGATAAGGCGAAAATTAGACTAAAATTGTGCATGGTTTTGGTCACCTGAGACCTATGAGGCTGGATTATTTTGTATCGAATACCTAAGTTAAGGGAGGTGAGTGGAAATTATCGAGTTTGACGAGAACTTACGGAATTCGACGATGTCGCCGTAATTGTATTGGGTACCAGGTTGCCAGAGAGGGACTGACATCATTGATAGATGTGAAAGTTCGAGCCCAGACGTGGACCCTTTATATGTGGTAGCTCCATTATCGACATCGATTTAGCAAGTGAACGTTCACTTGATGATGTCAGCAGGCCTAGATGAGTTACATAATCAGAATTGACATGAGGTGGACGGAGGCAAGGCGAGGCAAAACGTGCAGGGCAGACAAGGCGTGTATCCTCTCCTTCTCACATTGTTTCATTTCCCGGATTATGGACTTTTCTCCATCTCTCCCTTCAATACCCCGCTTGCGAATAACCCGCCATTCCCAGCTTTCCCCCTTAGACGACGACCTCTCGCGTACTCCCGTCGCCGGTCCGTCGCGTCTTCACGTGTTGCAAGATGAGAGTGAGGATACGGACGCCACGCCGCGACTCACAGTTAGCTCGACCCTCCCATCTGTGTATGCTGTGACGGAAGACACGCCTGCTGCTCGGCTGCGCGCACTGCTTGCCCAGGTGCCAAACACGTCATCTGTATCGCGGACGCAGCTGCTCCACGAGCCTCCTCCTTCACTTCCTTCAGATCGCGAATCTGACTTCGAGCCACCCCCGAGATGGGCCAACTCATCGACAAACTCGACCTCTGCTCGCGAAAGCCTCAGGAGTTTGTTTACGCATGCCCTTCGCGACCCTGGAGATACCCCACGGAAGGATGTCCGGAGGAATAGCATCGACTTGAGCGAGGTGGAGGATACCCCGAGAAGTGGTCGGGTAATGGAGGAACGCGCGAGGAATAAGGGAAAGAGGATGAGTTTTAGTGATGAGGAGTTGGACAAGTCTTCTCGTGAGTTTGGAATCCGTTCTCTTCTCCTTTTTCTGACTATTTGCTCTCACCAGAAAGAATGACTCCGACCTCAACATCCCATGCCGCCAACATGCAAGCACTAAGAAATCACATCCTGAGTTCTCATGCATCTCAGCTCTCCGGTGAGCGCCCATATTTTATACTCCCGTATCTCTTTCCTGAGAGAAGTTGGTAGAATCAGCGTCAGCCGTTTCTGACGCGAGCGCCGACAATACCACCTCGCTCCCTGATATGCATGCTCCGGGACCTCGAATTGTAAGCACGTCTATGCAAACGGTGCAGCTTTCTGCACAGTTCCAGAGCCACTCGAGTAGCACCCCTACCCTATTGCTCTTCACTCGTGTCCTTACTTCTATTACTAGATCTCCTTGATCAAGATTCAGAGATGCATCGCGTTATGGGTGCAGCCGATAGCTTTGATGGCGCATCGACCAACCAAGGGCAACATCGTGGGTCCATCAAACTCACAATGAAAAATATTTACTTATTGTACACAGCATCAGGATCATTACCGCCTGCTCCTCAAATGACAGTGTCCTCTATAGCGGCTCGACCCCGTTCCTCTCTCGTACGCGCTGGATCGTTAACTGAGACCAAACTAAGCGCGAATGCATTGCGTCGCTCAGGAGGTCCTTATAGCCGGAAGGATAGTTACGACTCAAGTGAGTGATCATTTTGTCCTGTAATGAGAAGGTCTGATTTACGTTTTACAGTCTCAAGTGTGGGTTCTGTCGAGGGAAACGGTGAGATTTATTGTCGACGCCGCCGTTGCTTCTTCCTTAATCGCCTCTGTCCTCAGCTTCAAGCGCCCGTAGCACCCCGGAACGTCGAGATAGCTATCATCACCATCGTGCCTCACATTCTCATACGGGGTCGCCACTGCCGGAGGAATTTCCGCGCCAGAGGTATGAGCCTACCTACAGTGGTAGCAGCACGTCACCTTCTCGAGCGGGATCAAGTTCCTCCATTGCTGATTGTGAGTAATATCAAACCTCCGACAACGCGATCTGACTGTTTTCCTGTGAAGTCCGAGACCGCATGAAAGATGTTGATAAGGAACGTCAACATGAGCGTGAGCGGGCGTGGAACAAGCCACTATCGGCGCGCTCCAGAACATTGTCTCACACGGGCTCCGCTGGTCACTCACCCTCACCCCGTCGTGGCTCGGACCAGCCGAGATCAACTTCAAATAGTGCGCCTCGTTCGCGCGAGGATTCACGAGCGCCATCACCCAGCGAGTCGGTCCGTAGCCGAGCTACCGAGGAAGGAGAGGAGAACCACGAGCGTGAGCGTAATTGGGGGTCATCACGTCCAAGATGGGATCACCAATATCGTCCACCGGCTTCACCAATTCCTGGATCGTCTGTTTCGCGCTCGCGGACGCAAAGCACTCACTCAAATGGTTCAGACAGGCGCCTCCGTCATACTCCCAGCCAATCGTCGCTGCATTCTGAGGGCTCGTCACGACCATCTTCCCCTGCTGACCTAACTCACCGGCGTAAAGATGAGGGTGAAGAGGCGATTCATGAGCGCGAACGTAACTCGGGTTTACGACAGCAGAAATGGACGAACGCCTATATTCGCAAGCAAGCTGCGTCTCCGAACCCTACCGCGTCCCATCCTCGCGTCCGGACAAACTCAGAGCCGGATCCCAGCGCCCCTGCTGGGTCGGCGTTGACACGGCCACCAAATGGGCTGTTAAAAGGGCGGCCAGCAGAGCAACACCTCTCATCGCGCTACCCTGCGCCACCTCCTGAAGCGCCCGAAAAAGCTGAACGCGACGAAACCCCACGCTTTCCGATGTCGACATCTCCACAACCAAAACCCACAAACGGATACCCCCACGACAAATCTCTTCGTATTCCATCGCGCCACCCTCGTCCAGACTCTCCCCTACCAGCCTCTACTGTAAATGGTAATGGTCCCGATGTGAAAAGTGCTTCCCCAGGGTCAGCGACTCGCTTTGGTTGGCAATTCCCCCCACGAAATCGTCCACAGCTTCCTGATTTCGAGCCAGACACGAGTTCGCCTGAGCGTTCTCCATCCCCTGTGCATCGACCGACTAGTCGTACTGTCGGTTCTGGAATACCAAGCCACATTCCTGTGCGCTCACCGGGCCAGGTGCCAAAGGTCGCGATCAAGCGAAGCGGTGATGGTCAGACGTTCACGAAAGGCCACAAACGCGCAACGACCGAATTCTCGGAGGCCAACGGTGCAGTGCCACCAAAGATTCATTTACCTGAGCCAGAATTCGCTTCTGAGTCTGAAAGCATAGATGCTCCATCTTTACGAGGTTCGCTACCCCCTCGGTTTCTGTCGCAAAAGAGTTTCTCATGTTTTATTTTTCCAGGGAGCGATGACAGTATACAGGACGCGCCGACGCCTATCGCACGACCGATTGAGATACCACCACCTGAGAAGCTTCAATCATTATCTCCTATCCGCACTATCTCTGTTGCTGAGGATCCCGACTCTGATGCTTCTTCACCACCAGCCGCGACTCCTATTGATGCGCCACCCTCCTTCGAACTTTCCACACCTCCTCGTCCGTCCCTAAGTACCTCCAAGATCGAATTTGAGACACCTCCACCGCCTAAAGGTCTTCCCGAACTCCCTGGTCCGCCCTCATCTTCGGAAGATGAGACGGAGAGCATCGATATTGCGTCCTCGAATCCTCACCATGATGTTCCGCTCAGCGTCAAGGTTACAAAAACACCTCGTGTGCCCGGTGCGTGGGCTGCAACTCCTGCGCCTGCACGATCGCAGACTCCCCAGCCCACCTCATCCTCGTTCGCGCCGGCCAAGTTGTCGCGCGCACGATCGAATTCGCTTCCTCAGACTTCCTTCACAGAGATCCAATCTTCGACTACAGCACCCCCTCTGCGCTTTCCCGCGCAGGCACACTACCCATACGAACACCTGCGCCACCTGGGGGTTGGTTTTCTACACCTGGGTCTCTTCGTCGGAAGAGCCTGTTGAAGGTTCGCTTCGATAACATGACTTCAGATAGTGCCATATCAGATGCAGACACGGGCGCGAAGGACGGAGAAGTTGAAGTCTTGCCTGTAGCAGACTGGGATGCAGGTTCGTCCTCAAGACCAGGGATGGGTGCTTCGGATTCTATATCCGAGCCCTCCTTCAACCACGTTGAGTCGTCGTCCCCAGCTCCTGGGTCGTCCACGGTAGCGAGTCGCGATGGTCAAGAAGCAGATGGTCCAACTGCGAATTCGCCTATAGAGACTACTAACTATACGACCGCGGCATCATCGCCGCGCCGCAAGTCACGGCGGTCTCCTAGCGTGCGGCTTGTGGACGAGTACGGGCGCGCCCAGGAGGACCAACCGATAACACCCTCTCGAAAGGACTTCAGAGATCATTCAGCGTCCTTACGTATGCCTGGTGGTGGCCCATTGAAAACGCCTCGCAGCGCCAGCGTGCGCATTGTCGATGAAATGGGGCATGAGGTTGAGGAGCCGTCTGAGCAGAACGACAGCGAGGACACCGTGACTGAAGTCCGTTACTCGCGTCAAGAGGCGCTACAACGGATGAAGAGAGCGGTGTCAGATCTGCGAGATGGCCTGAGGGGCGTAGACACGTGAGTGTTGGTCCCGGCTACCTGTTGTCCGAGTTATGTTTGATGGCTGACTTGGCACAGTTCGAGTGGTGTGGGTTTGGACGATCCACGATTGAGCGAACTCTTTGATTTGTCAGAAGCAGCACGGGAGATGCGTAGTCAACTCAAGTCGTCGCTGCAACAAGCACAGATCGCGCACAAGTACGGATCGTTGAAGGACAGCATGCGGCAGAGTAGATTCTTCGTAAGCCATGTTCTGACTTTCCCCGATGTCGGCCTACTAAAATTCATACTCGCGCAGCCTAATTTCCTGCCGGAACAAAGAGTGGTGTTTTGGAACCATTGGCTATTCTGGACCCTCTGTTTCCTTCAGTTCATCCTTTTCTTGGTTATGTACCGGTACGCAAGTTCAAATTTATCTACATATCAATCATAAAATCTGACCCCTGCATGTGGCAGCATGTCGAGGATCCACGCTAGACGTCACTTTCTTACCACATATTTTGACCCATTCTACGGTGATCTCTACATTCACCCGAACAAGCCGGAATATAACTACGACACTAATTTGTTTGCGTTTCTCCGTCGGCGTTCGTCCGAGCCTTCCTACGCAGATCGTCTGGGTATCGATGGCCCGATGGAACGGATCCAACGCAGCGTCGCCGAAGCCGTTGCACAGGTGCAACGTTTCATATGGGAATCTTGGGGCACTGGTGGCGGCGACCGGGTGAAGGCTTGGCCACCTACGTGAACTGTTTTGAATACTTCTATCCTCTCGCGATACCCTCCACCTCCATCACAACGGCTCTACGGTAGTCATTGGATATACCTCGCAACGCTTTGCCTAGTATTTATTTTTCTGGGACGCTTTTTAATTGTACTGTGTATATTATTCACATTTAGTGTCCATAGGGATGTAAAACCTGCAAAAGTTTCGTAACATTGTTGGAGTAACCGAATGCTTAACAGATGGCGTGAAGCTGATCTACAATACGCCGGGCCTCTGCAGAGCCCACTCATGCATGAAATTTTGATTATACTCTGCAGGATGCTTGCGCTCAAGTCGTGTCTGTCTTCCTACGACTTCTGTATCACCGTGACGAGAATCTGATCCTGCTCTGGCTCACACCTCACGAGAATTGTGAAAGACAAGCCTAAGCACAGGCTAGTCAGGTATGTTATTGTGCGTGATGAATACTTGAAAGGGGCTTGCAGAAGAAGGAAGATTCTGACCGATCCCGAGTGGTTGGTTGAACCCTTAACTTCATCATACGAAATCACAAACTTTGGCAAAAATATTTGTTCAGACCCCGTTCAAAACACTTCAGTACAAGTAGTACAGTACAATCAATACAGACCCGACCACTGGCATCCTATGAGGCTATGCCACATCATACTACAAACATCAGAATTCAGAAATGTAAAGACCTAAGTATCTAAGTATGGTTGCCATAACAGCTATGACTACTCTGAACTGATGGCAGGGATTTTTGCTAGTATCACAGTAGCAGTGTCAACTACCAAATCTGCAAGTTTAAGATTAAGCTCCTTAGAGCCATACTTGTGTTTTGATATAAAGCATCCAAATCTTCAATAAAGTGAGACCTTATTTCTTATCATCCAATATTTTAATTGGCTTGGTAACATGCTTCCAAGGGGTTTTTGAATATTGCAAAGAAGAACAGCCAATAAGGCAAATAACTAAGTAAAAGAAATTATAAGCAAATAAACAAATTAGTACTGAAACTTACATGCAACAAACTTCATATAGAAGTTATCTATAAGAAAATTCATAGAATTTGGTTTCAACTATTACAAAATATAATAGCCTTATAAATTTAAAACAATTTAAAATTAACATACCCAAATTTCAATAGCAGATGCAATTTTAAATTTATATTGCTAAATTAAAATAAATATAAGCAAAATTAAATAAAGCAGTAAGCAGAAATGGCAACTTACATTCTACAAGTGAGATAGAATTAAACAAAAAGTGAGTGACATTAAATGGAAGCAGCAAGCAGAAATGGCAACTTACATACTACAAGTGAGATAGAATAAACAAAAAGTGAGTGACATTAAATGGAAGCAGCAAGCAGAAATGGCAACTTACATACTAAAGTGAGATAGAAATAAACAAAAAGTGAGTGACATTAAATGGAAGCAGCAAGCAGAAATGGCAACTTACATCCTATAAGTGAGATAGAAATAAACAAAAAGTGAGTGACATTAAATGGAAGCAGCAAGCAGAAATGGCAACTTACAAGCTATAAGTGAGATAGAAATAAAAAAAATGAATGACATTAAATGGAAGCAGCAAGCAGAAATGGCAACTTACAATCTATAAGTGAGATAGGAATAAAAAAAGTGAGTGACATTAAATGGAAGCAGTAAGCAAAATGGCAACTTACATCTATAAGTGAGATAGAAATAAACAAAAAGTGAGTGACATTAAATGGAAGCAGCAAGCAGAAATGGCAACTTACATCTATAAGTGAGATAGAAATAAACAAAAAGTGAGTGACATTAAATGGAAGCAGCAAGCAAAATGGCAACTTACATCTATAAGTGAGATAGAAATAAACAAAAAGTGAGTGACATTAAATGAAGCAGCAAGCAGAAATGGCAACTTACATCTATAAGTGAGATAGAAATAAACAAAAGTGAGTGACATTAAATGGAAGCAGCAAGCAGAAATGGCAACTTACATCTATAAGTGAGATAGAATAAACAAAAGTGAGTGACATTAAATGGAAGCAGCAAGCAGAAATGGCAACTTACATCTATAAGTGAGATAGAATAAACAAAAAGTGAGTGACATTAAATGGAAGCAGCAAGCAGAATGGCAACTTACATCTATAAGTGAGATAGAAATAAACAAAAGTGAGTGACATTAAATGGAAGCAGCAAGCAGAAATGGCAACTTACATCTATAAGTGAGATAGAAATAAACAAAAAGTGAGTGACATTAAATGGAAGCAGCAAGCAGAAATGGCAACTTACATCTATAAGTGAGATAGAAATAAACAAAAGTGAGTGACATTAAATGGAAGCAGCAAGCAGAAATGGCAACTTACAGCTATAAGTGAGATAGAAATAAACAAAAAGTAGTGACATTAAATGGAAGCAGCAAGCAGAAATGGCAACTTACATCTATAAGTGAGATAGAATAAACAAAAAGTGAGTGACATTAAATGGAAGCAGCAAGCAGAAATGGCAACTTACATCTATAAGTGAGATAGAAATAAACAAAAGTGAGTGACATTAAATGGAAGCAGCAAGCAGAAATGGCAACTTACAACCTATAAGTGAGATAGAAATAAACAAAAAGTGAGTGACATTAAATGGAAGCAGCAAGCAGAAATGGCAACTTACATCTATAAGTGAGATAGAAATAAACAAAAAGTGAGTGACATTAAATGGAAGCAGCAAGCAGAAATGGCAACTTACATCTATAAGTGAGATAGAAATAAACAAAAAGTGAGTGACATTAAATGGAAGCAGCAAGCAGAAATGGCAACTTACATGCTATAAGTGAGATAGAAATAAACAAAAGTGAGTGACATTAAATGGAAGCAGCAAGCAGAAATGGCAACTTACATCTATAAGTGAGATAGAAATAAACAAAAAGTGAGTGACATTAAATGGAAGCAGCAAGCAGAAATGGCAACTTACATGCTATAAGTGAGATAGAAATAAACAAAAAGTGAGTGACATTAAATGGAAGCAGCAAGCAGAAATGGCAACTTACATCTATAAGTGAGATAGAAATAAACAAAAAGTGAGTGACATTAAATGGAAGCAGCAAGCAGAAATGCAACTTACAACTATAAGTGAGATAAAATAAACAAAAAGTGAGTGACATTAAATGGAAGCAGCAAGCAGAAATGACAACTTACAGACTATAAGTGAGATATAAACGTGAAAAAATAAAAAAAGTGAATGACATTAAATGGAAGCAGCAAGCAGAAATGGCAACTTACATGCTATAAGTAGATAGAAATAAACAAAAAGTGAGTGACATTAAATGGAAGCAGCAAGCAGAAATGGCAACTTACAGCTATAAGTGAGATAGAAATAAACAAAAAGTGAGTGACATTAAATGGAAGCAGCAAGTAGAAATGGCAACTTACAGGCTATAAGTGAGATAGAAATAAACAAAAAGTGAGTGACATTAAATGGAAGCAGCAAGCAGAAATGGCAACTTACATACTATATATAAGTGAAATAGAAATAAACAAAAAGTGAGTAATATTGAATGAAAGCATAACAAGCAGAAATAACAACTTACTTTCTATAAGTGAGATAGGAAAAAACAAAAAGTGAGTAATATTGAATAAAAGCAGCAAGCAAAATTGGTAACTTACAATCTATAAGTGAGATAGGAATAAATAAAAAGTGAGTAATATTGAATGAAAGCAGCAAGCAAAATTGGCAACTTACAATCTATAAGTGAGATAGAAATAAATAAAAGTAAGTAATATTAAATAAAAGTAAAAAGGATAAAAATACTATATAATTTGTTAGATTATACTAACCAAATTCCAAAATGGTAAAAATTGTAAGCCTTTATCAACATAATACTTATATAAAGCTATTGTATTATTTATTTTATTGTTATTTTAAGTCTTGAAAGAATAGATTGTGTTCTAAAAATATAAATATAATATTAATAATATTAATAATATACATACAAGTTTTGTTCAAATATTAATTGACATGCAAGTTTCATAGAATTTTGCTGAGCCATTGCAAAAATAATGGCAAGAGTTTCATTTTTTATTGCTTCAAATGTTTTCTTTGTTAATAGTTCACAACCTTTCCCTTTATCTAAAAAATTTTAATCATTATATTATTATTATAATAATGTTTATAAATGACTCACGATGTGTCTGAACAATGGCTACAGGTGCATGTGTAACACTTTTGAGAGGATTGAAAACATTCTCTCTTGCATACTTTAGAATGTCATTTTTTGCCACCTGTCTTCCTTTATATTCATCCTTTACTCTGTCAACCAATGCTTCAAATTTAGTCAATACTGCAATCACTGGAACTGTCTTGGCTTAGCAATGGTAGCAATATAGTCAGATTAATGGAACTAATTACCATTGCAATTGACTTTCTCAAGAAATGCTAGCTCAAACTCGTCACTAGGCACCCTCGGAGTGTCCATTGGCATGCAAAACCTTCAAAAGCATCATATTAACTATCAGCTATCAAGGTCATAGGAGTTGCCAAATACTTACCAGATCGCATGAAGCTGATCTCTAGTGCGCGTCTGCTGGGCCCGATCATCGATGAACTTCTGAATATACTCTGTACGAAGCTTGCTTGAGTCGTGTCCTTCTCCAGCCTCCGTGCCATGACAGTCTGATTCTGCTCCAGCTTCAATCCCACGAGAATCGTGGAAGACAAAGCGTGGGCTGCTCGGGTATGTTATCTCGTAGTCGATCATGCTCATTCCACGCTGGAAGTTTTGTTAGTGGGGTGGGAGGTGCCGTAGACTCGACAGACCTCCAACCCTGCCTTGACAAGTGTTGGGTCGTCCTATGACCATCAGCTTGACTATCGATGTTAGATATGAGGGAAGGCCTTACCACCAAGCGTCCTTCTTTATCGCGAATTTTGGCTTGGCCCCTTCCTCACTACCGGTCATTTTCTCAAGGATGGTGGTTTTTCCAGCATTCCGCCGACCTATGATCAGCACGCGAAACCGATCGCATAATGTTGAGGTCTTCGGATGAAAGGTCCATGTTGGTGAGGTCTACGAAGCAGAGTCGAAGTGGCGAAGGGGGTTTGATACGGATGGAACGTGGAGGGCCACGAATTGAGTCGGAGGTTCAATACGTTCAATGTTCATACGTTCATCGTTCGAACGAAGTTTAGTCGCGACCAGTCTTGGCCAACTATATTTACCTAAACTTGAGGACTCGTAAACCCATGCAGGGCCTTAATGGAGTACCGAGTAAGCCATTCGCATGCTGTCTGGTTACATTGGCACTGCCTGGCCTCGTTTGGCCAGTTTGGCTACTGTGTGGTATACCTGTGACAGCGGTCATTGAAGCGTATATCGAGGCGTCTCCCCCATGCATTGTATTGCTGGAACTTGGCTACATCCCCCGCACCGTTTCAGACAGGAAGGAAACAATTTGGAGAGGAACGTACCGACAGCTATCCCTGCCTCCGCGACTTGTGCAAATAGACACGCCTGCACCTGTGGACCGCGTGCCGTCAAAGAATATCTCCGCGAGTTCAACCTGGCCCGTGGTCTCAAATGGCTCTACCAAATCATCATTTGTCGTTGACCATGGTGCTGCCGATGCATCTAAGCCAACCACCTCGCAGTCTAGGTCTAAAACGACTAAGAAATTTACTCATGAGCCGTGCGGAGCACGGCCAAAGGAGATAGTTGTTACGACACGTGAGTTACTTCGAGTCGCAGTGCCAGTAGTACAGGAAAGAAATCAACTCGTGCTAGAATAAGCATGGAAGTGGTGATCCACTTGGCGGCAAAAAACGGTCGTTGAAGACAGATGTACGAACAAACACCCATAGATTTTCATTCTACACACAAGCAAGCTTTCTCAATTGCACATTACCGGCTTGGTCCGTGTTGTACAATCCGTTTTCCAGTGGAAAGGCACCGTTGGTGATTACTTGGTCGCCAAAAAATTGAAGGTACAGTAGTTGTACAAACGAATACCCTATATTTTGCGGTAAGTTACCTCTGTCCACGACAATTCAACCCAACCGCCAAATGTTCTGTTCCTACCAGACACTGACAAAATAGTAAAGACACTGTGAAGTGGCTTCCACGGGACTGGTAAACATCAGAAAAGTGGTCTTGGTGGCAGCTCGGGAGTAAGTTACTCTTGTTTTCGCCTTTCGGACCGGTTTGGTGGCAAATGGCAAATGAGCTCGAATTAATTTGAACGTATCTGAACGTCTCCTACTGTGCCACTCCCACTCTCCATGGCTGCTAACAGTTCCTCCGTGAACACGGCAAATATCATCACCGCACTCGGAAATGCATTCAAGGATCCATCTGGCGCAGCTTTGCCCAATGAACGCTTGGCCGCGGTGCTGCTTCAGAACATGAATCAGCTGAACGACCTAGCCAAGCAGGGGAAGCTCAACCAGCAGCAGATCATGCAGGTACGCTCATGATCTCATCCCATGCTCAATCATATCCATGTTTGCCAACTGGGCGTATTGATTTTGTACGACTAGCTACGGGATTATGCAGACAAGCACAAACCCGCGACGACAACAAAGCAGGTGCGTGGACCTGGGTCCCAAGGGTCCCAAAGCATCCCATTCCTATCACATACATACATACTCACTACATGGCACGGCATGGCCACCCCCCATCGCGATATCTTTGTGCCTTTATAGACTGCACCTACCCCTCTCCCTCCAGCAGCCATCTCAGCGCTGAAGACGGCGACGGGAAGCTCAGCAGCCATGTTAAGCGAGAATGCGATATCAAAGGACACATACCCTATCAGCGCAACGTTAAACCCAACGAATACAGCTCCAGTCGCATGGCCATCTTCAGCTGCGGGACGACCAACGCTCACGGTGGTATGTCAACGGGTCGAATAGCGGTACGTCGCTTTTTCGAGCGTTGGTTTTCCGCCAGCCAGTCGGACGCTAGCTGAACAATCGTTGTTGGTGCTCGCACGAATGTGTTGCGTTTTTGAATTTTGCAAAAAAAAAAAAAGGCACGCCGTCGGCGTTGAAGAATCCAAGTGAGGAGACGTGGGTGACGGACGAGTCGCCCTCGCGGCGTAAATCGACACCTGGCGATGCGAGCATGCGTCGGTCGATCCAGGATCTCGCCCTCAGCATGGACCCAAACATCAAGATCGAACCCGAGGTCGAAGACGTACGCCAGCTTCCTCTCTTTATTCTCGTTCCTCACGCGTTCACCCCCTTATAGCTTCTTTTGGATATTGCCGACGAGTTCATCGACTCGGTCACCAATTTTGGGTGCCGTCTTGCCAAGCATCGCGGAGGCGACACGTTAGAAGTGAGGGACTTGCAACTTCATCTCGGTGCGTGGCTCGCCCCTCCTCTGTTTCAAGAGTCATGGCCTTACGTACCACCGACGCAGAACGCAATCACAACATTCGCATTCCTGGTTTCGCATCAGACATGACGCCCATCGCGCTTTCCCAAGCAGGCGTAGCACCTACCACCCAGAGTGCACAAAGCACAAAGAAGGGTGCTCAGGGCACGCAGAACTCACTTCGTCACATCGTCTCGCACAGGTAGCACAGGCCAAGCGAGAGGCTAAGTTGATGTAGAATTCCATCAACCACGCCCATTGCCGCATAGCTTTCCGAGTATTTACATGTACAACAACTGTATATTAATATAAATAGACATGATTAAAGATAAAATATCGAAAGCAACAACAAAGTGGTATCTGAAAGTAGAAAATGGGAGAACCAATAACGGGATGGTACCGCCAGGGAGAGCAAGATCTTCAAAGCGACATGTTGTAACGATGAATGTGATGCGTCAGGCAGGGTTGGCGCGTCTCTACTTCGCAAGTACGGAACAGACGCCGGTGGGCTGCCCAGGACGCTTTCCTTTAACAAAGGGAGGGCATCGCGATGTAGCGATATTGCCCACACAATAAATATGTGCCACAACGCGTGCGACCCACCCCCAAGCCAGGCGAGGCGAGGCGAGTCAACGGGGAGAGCGCATTCCGGGAAGCGAGTAGCATAAAAGAGAGACCGGCAATATACGATGTGGCAGATGGGATATAGGTCCTTATATCAGGTTCAAGTCATTGTGGTGCGAATCAAGTAGTCCAAATGAAGACGCACGTATGAAAGCGATGGTGTCATCAATAGAATGGAGCAAGGCGAGTCGTGTCAAAGGGCCAAGCGTAATCAGGACGGTCGAGGAGAGGAAGAAAATGATACGCCATTTCTACGGAACACATGTCTTCATGAAATGCTGCTCGTAGAGAAGGATGGGAAAACAAAAACCTTATTCTCGGCCCTGTCGAACCAGTCCCAGAAAGGTATTACAGTACCTGCAAGTCCGTTTAAAGGCAGCCTATAAGAAATATACTCCGGGCATTGGTATTGCATTGGAACCCATAGTAAATGATAGTGCCAACGCTGCCGCTTATAAGCCTGTCATGTAAGGTGTGTGAGAATGAAATCGAAGGCAGGAAGACGTTGTTTTAAACGTTGACGCACCAAGCAATTCCTACGTAATCAAATTTGGCACATAGGGTCATACCTCTATGGTGAGCACATCCCGCCATGGTGTGCCACACGACGCTGCTGAAGAGAGTGAAGAGAGCGAAAATGGTGAATGCGAGAATGGGAGTGTCTATGGCAGCCGCTGATGCGGAGGGTATCGAGGAGCTGAAGAAAGAAAATATCGTATTGCTAGTCCATAACAAAAAGGGAACAAGATGCGTGTGGATGTTTACTTAGCATGATGAACACGTCAGCCACGACGGAACATTCTGAGAGGAAGGAACACATACAGGTCTCATTATGCAGAGCAAAAATTGAGGTTATGATAAGGGGCCATCTACGAAGAGGAATGAAGCTGAGAGGACAAGTGCCCATCAGTGACTGTCCGGACGCGAACATAAGATACGAACCGATATCCGTGGGTGACAAAGGGGTTGTTCCGCCATTCAAAAGGGAGCTCACCATACGTGATGAGTTTGGCCCCGTGAACCGAACGTTCAATGGCACTTGCAACATCCGTGGTGGCTCGCCCCAATGGATCTCCACTTCGACTCATGGAACGTGCGCGCAACATCACTGGGAGACGATCGGAAGATATTATCGTATCTATGAGCTCGGAAAGCTTGGCAATAGACGGGAACGATGGAAAGGCCATGTGAGAAAGAGCATTGAAGGAAGAGAGGTGGGTGTGAAGGGATTTTAAACGGTCAGATAAGTTACATAAATATTGTTCGGCTCGAGGAATGCGTGGCAGTTCAGGGAGGTGAGACGTTACGAGCTTGAGATTGGACGCGTCCGACAGGTCATGGAGACGAGCAGAGACATAAGTCTCTACGGAGACCGAGTCGAGGGTGAATTCGGGCAAATGTGAGCCAAGTTCTGTCCTGGTCTGTTTGAGAATTTCGAGACCATCTTTTGCCCATGCTCGAACTTCTTCAACCTTGAGTTCACTCCTCGAGATGGCCTGGCCAAAGTCAAAGTCGGGAAGCGGCGATTCGAGTTGGGAAAGAGAAGCTTCTATGTCTGCGAGGCATGAGAGGACATGGTCGTGGAGGGCTGCGAATGCCGCCGCCGGGGAGGAAGAGGAGAGGTCGAGGGCATCAAGAGAGTGAGGGGACGGCTGGCACGTTATACATGGTGTCAGGGCCGAGTGGATCGTCACTCTTCTTGAGCGAGCAACGGGTGACCTTGTTGCCGTCGTCGTCGCCGTCGTGATCATGAAAGGGGGTGAAAACGTCTGAAGCACCCGACGGTTTATTTTATATCTGGCGTCTCTTAGTCAGCACTGCCCTTGTGCATGGATTCCCCACCGTTTTACGGGGCAAGAAGCAGCAGTAAATTTCGCGCCTAGTCCTGCCGTGACGATTCTGCACTACCTAGTCTCTCCCAAACCTGACATCGACAAGTCGACACCGAGCTCTCTTCAGCTCGTTCATTCAAGTAGCTGACCGGTCTGCTCGGCCATAGCCACCGCCTTCTGAGCCAGGCTCTCGATTACTGTCACTGCCCCTCGTTCACTGGGTCTGATTCAGACCCCACTCTTATTTCCGCTGCATCATATGCACCTCTCCGCTCTTGTGGAAGTTACTACCTCCAGACTCATCGTTCACACCTTCTGTCCGACATGCGATATATGTCTCCACTCCGAAGACATTATATTGCTTAGATTCTTTGTTGTAAACGGATAGTTATTTTTTTGTGATATTCCAGTAACATCAAAAATTCTCTACACAACCTCAAGTTTTTGTACGAAAAGAATGGAAGATGCGAGAGAGATATGACAATTAAAATTTTCACTGATACCATTTGCGTAAATACAATGTGTATTTGTTTGTCAGGGCCCTTCACTCTCAGCCAGATGATGATAACATGGACGCAGGTAAATCCTGCGGGGGCTCGCTAATCAGGTGGACACGTGGATGCATGGCTTAGGTTGTTATCCATGTTTCAGATCTCTTAGCTTTTATTCTTCTGTTTCACATCTCTTAGTGTCTCATTTTCATGAGAAATGTCATTTTACTTTCTCCTACATACGAGCCAATCAGGGACTGGGGCATCGATTATGTTTTGGTTATTGTGAAGGGGGCGTCGAAGAATTTCGTGTACACCTCGTCGAACATGTTCGGTCTCCGCAGTAGGGGATGGTGCAACATTGAGCACGCCTCCAACATTGCCGTCGTCGTCGTCGGTTTGTGCAGGTGACGCGTTTGCAGCCTCCGTTGGACCCGATGGTGCAGTGGTAGATGGTGGAGCCTCTGTCGGTTCGGTGCATACAGGAAGCATGGGCAACAGAGCCATGTACAGGAAGAGCGAGAAGTGCACGCTCCGAGTCATCTGGACGCTGAAGGTCAGCATAGTTTGGGTCATTTTCAATCTTGTAGAGCAGGGCATCATGCACTACATGGCGTCGACAAAGGTAAGATGATCGGCCATGACTTCCGGAGACGGGTGACACACTGAAACAAGGCATATTTTCAGTGGGAAGGCGATTTATTTGGTATACATATATTAGTGCACAAGACATCGACACACAAAGTAAACGAGCGAGGGAGGAAGCCACTGAGAGAGTCTCAATTGCAAGAAAGGACAAATCGGGTGAAGAGAAGGAGAAAGCGTTAGCGGGGTGAAGGAACGGGTTTACGCTTTGGATGTGTTTGCACGAGTGGCAGGATAGCCCGAGCGAGAGGACACTGTTATTGTCACAGCACCGTGAATCAACAGGGAATTTGCACAATTTTATGATGGCGCCATGTATTGGGGTACAGGAAATGTATATGCCAATTTATGGAGAGTAAAAGGACCTGTGTGTGGGGATTTTGAGGGGCTCTTTGTGTCAGTGGCTGGACAGGGCTCGATTTAGATGGAGTTGCCTGTTTGAGAATTGCAAACACGTGCAAACACACCCTGTCGAGCCATATTCTGACTGTAAAAGACATCAGAATTCCAATTTTTGCGAGATAGGTATATGTATTCTTGCACAAGCAAGGCACGTGTGAAGTTAAGGACGGTTACAGCTGCTCGTCCACGAGTTGTGGGCAATTTACGGGGTTTAGAGGGGCTTTTTTTCAGTGACGTCAGCGCCCAATAAATTTGTACTTGTTTGTTGGGGAGGTCAGCCCTCTGGCGGTCACGTGTGGCCGATTAATTGCTTCGCTCCGCTCGCAATGATAGCTCGCTCAAATCCCACATAAACCATGAACCACCAGAGACAAACCACGCGACAACCACGTGCAGAGCGCGGATGAACCCAATCTTGGTAACTTACTGTACTGTACAAGGCGAGTGAGTCCCATCTACACTCGACGCCTCAACTCTCCCTCGCTTTGGGACCATGTGGACAGTCAAGGCGACGTCACCCACTTTCAGTTCACTCTACCCAATCAGGCTTAGCCTCCCTATTCTGACGCGCGCTCTCTTACAGTAGTCCATTCTTGTCCATTCTTGGTGTCAATCGCCATGTGACATCGCGTTAGCTATGCGTCGGCTCTTCCCTCTCTCCCACTTGAATCTTACCAATTGTAACAAGACAAACCTGTATATTACCGCGCCGCCTTCGGATAGTAATCCAGTCTCTTTCCTGAGTGCCCTCGTCTCTTCTGCTTGTTTTCGGCAACCCTAGAGAACTCGACGTCGAACCGAGCACAGAGTGGTCTACGTCTTGTTTACCTGTCGCTCCTTTATACACACTCCCTTTCAGATCTTCTTGTCTCTTTTCCGCTCCAGCACCTTCACGCTCCTCCTGCGCTACACCGTCCTCGAACCGAATCATCGAGGACCTTCCCTACGTGATACTCCAGGGTTGATTCTGACGGCGTGTGATGATATTTTCGTCACTTGCTAGCTCTTTTGTGATCTTTGTTGCTGTTTTCAGCGTCGTGCGTGCACAACCTTCCCCTGATGTCCAGCGCAGGATTTCAGCAGCTATCCAAGCAGCTATTAGCAACGGATCTGGTACTATTGATTATACCGCCTTTGTTAACCCCTTCATCGGCACAGGTACGTCTCTTTCGCCAACCAAATGAAACTTGATTTTAATCCCAAATATACGATATTCCCTTACTAGACAATCATGGAGATGTATGGTTCGTGTCCGGTTTGTAACGAAAGCTCTATCTACCTGCCAACGCACCCTCTCTCTGGAACAGCCCAGGCGCATCTGTCCCATTTGGCATGGTACGTTGTGTCCCGTAATAACCCAAAAGATGATGTTTGAAACATGAACACAGGTAAAGATCCCACAGACATGACAGGTTACGCACCCGCTGGTAAGATAGATAGCGTCTTGTCTCTGCGGTTATGATATACTCTGGTCATCAGGTTATGTAACCGATAATACACAGTTCGTCCGAGGCTTAAGCCCTCTACACGAAGCGGAACAGGGTCTAATTTAGGTCAGGCAATTACGTAGGGTCTCTCTGATTTTTGGTCCTGACATTGTTATGATTAAGGGAGCTACGGAAACTTCGAGATCATGCCTTTGATATGTTCTGGTGGATTCGACACATGTACACCTAACCTTGCAGGACGTGAGCGCCTGAGGATGGACAATACTGATGGTATCCCATTTGTTATGCTCGGCGCGACAATAGAATCTGATTTCACACGTGGAGACGCCTCTCCCGGGTATTTCTCTCTCACGCTTAATAACAGCATTCGCATGGAAGCAACCTCTACTCGACGTGCCGGTCTTGAGCGTTTACTTTCCCGAATGGCAACACGCCGTTCTTCACACTCGATCTTTCGAATGACTTGCCCAATTCATTCAAAGGCGGAAATATGACCATTGACCCTGAGGCGGGGCGAATCACGATCGGTGGCTTTTGGGGCTCGAGGTTTGCAACCGGAAATACCTCTTTCTCATCCTTTGTAAAACTGATGACGATGATACTGGCAGTTTTGGGCCGGAGTCATTCACATACCAAGCGTTCGCTTGTTACGACCTCAACAATGACGGACAGAACTTGGGTCAATTCGGCATCTGGACCGTGGACCCGTCCGTATCTGTCTTTTACTGCTTCGGTTAGTGAATTAAATTTTGGCAACACAGGAACGGCGACGTCATACGAGGACTCGGCGAAACACAACTCATGGTGCCAGCCAATCCTCCTGGTGACACGTGATTGAATCTGGCGCGCTCTTCTCATTTGCGGGAGACCCGACACGAGTGATCATCCGCGTCGGAGTTCTTTCATCTCTGAGCAACAGGCTTGTGCCAACGCGGAATCCGAAATCTGGCACTGCTACGTTCGATCAAATACAAGCCCAGAGCAAGGCATTGTGGAATGAGAGGCTGAGTCGGATAGAGATAGACGTGCCTCATACGCCGCCGAATATGAGGAGCTACTGTACTCCTCCTTATACCGTGCTTCGTTGACACCGGTGAGTCGTTTTCCCATTCGAGGGCCAGATCCCTGACATGTAGTGTGGCACATCAAGAACAATGCTACAGGCGAGGCGCAAGGAGATTTTCTGGGTACGAGTCGTTTTACTTCGATTCATTGTATTGCAGGTTAGTCCACCTCACTCTGACGGTTTGCGAAGCTGCCGCTGATGTCTTGGTATTTAGCTGGGACACGGTAAGCTCCCACGAGAACTTGGACAGAAAGGTCTGAATTAAAGTGCATTACAGTGCCGATCATTTTACCCCCTCATGGCTCTCCACTCTCCTGAAGTCTACGCACAGATTGTCGATAGTTACATCGATGGATACCGCAAGAGGGGTGGATGCCGGAATGTTGCGCGAATAACCTCCCCGGTTGGACACAAGGGGTTAGTTGACTTTTTCTCGCAAGTCCTGCTTTGACGAAACGACGGTGATGGCGTAGGTTCCAGTGGGATGTTATTGTCGGCATTTTGCAATAATTACACAACGAAGCGCAGGCTTGGGAATCGATCTCGCGGAGCTCTACGCCGCGCAAGTCACAGACGCCGAAGTCAACCCACCAGGTTCAAGTTGGAACGTTCAAGGCCGCCAATCCAACATTTACAAGTGAGATTCTTCTTCTGCAGTTGCACTACTGCCGTTCCGCGCTGACTGTTGTCCGTTAGTAAATATGGTTATATTCCTGTTGGCGTAGGGGACACATCTAGCTCGGTGCTAGGAACGCGAGAAGGCAGCAGAACACTTGAGGTGAGCAGCGTACTGGTGATCCGAATCTCCGCCTGCTTATCGAGTCTGTTCCGCGCGTTTAAACGAAAGTACGCCTTTGAGGACTTTGCGATCCGCCAGGTTGCCCTTCTTTTGAACAAAACGGCAGACGAGGCAAAGTACGCTAACCGCTCGCTGGTGAGAGCTCCATTTTTGGTTCTGCAGTCCAGGCTTTCGCCTAAAAGTCTCGCCCCGATATCAAAGAATTATAGGAATATCTGGGATCCTGATGTCACGAGTGACGACTTTCGAGGTAAATCTTTTTTATCTGGAGTAGTTACAAGACAACTAACTGTATTGGTCCGCAGGCTTCATGCAGAGACGCTTCCCCAATGGCACTTTTGCAACAAGGAACCCCGCAGATTGTTCGCCCAAAGACAATCAGAAACAAGACTGTGACATTTCCGGCTTTTATGAATCGTCATCCTGGGAGTACAGCTGGTTCGTGCCTCATGACATGGCGCATCTCGTCATTTGATGGGAGGGAACGTGAGCAAATTTCGTCGTGCAACTGCTCCATTTTTGGTGTAGGCTGGCGCCAACGCGTTGATTTGTACTGTAGACGACTTTTATCAGGCGACTGGATCACTTTTTCGAAGCTGGCTACTATATAGCAGGGAATGAGCCATCTTTCGAGGCGCGTTTCACCTCGGAGACCAACACTATGTGCCAGTGCTAACCACCATCTGATCGTACAGACACCAATTGGGTACCACTACACGAATGCACCCGCGAGTTCTGTCGATGCCATTCGTAAATCTGTCTTCACAAACTTTGACATCAGTGCGTGTGTTTCATGTCCGTGCCAAGTTAAGGCTTCAGGCCCATTCATCATCCTTGTATACCATAGCTCCCGCGGGTCTACCCGGGAATGACGACCAAGCGCGATGGCCACATGGCTCATTTGGCATCTTCTCGGCTTCTACCCAGGTCCGCTCCGCTCTTCCATCTAATGCTATATTCCATAAAGACTCACATGATAATAACCCTTCACTGTCCTACGTCTGGGATGCACTGCCAAAACAAAACAAAACAGTCCCTGGCACGAGCGAGCTCCTCATAGTCTCACCGATGATACCCAAATATACCGTGCACAACCGATACCTGAACATAAGCACGACCGTGACTGTTAAGGGTTCGACGCGCGTTCCTTGCAAGAAACAATCCCACCCGGGGCGGCGGCGTACGTGCAGAGCGTGAGCGTGACCACATCCAATGGCGATGTCACCATGCAGAACGCATCGCGATGTAACTTTGACTTCTATGATACGTTCCGTGTCGGCGCCGATATTGTCATCACCGTAACGCGGATAGGGACGCCGCGAACAGCTGTGGCGTGTCTCTGCCGCAGTCGATCTCGACTGGAGGTTTCGCGAAAGCGAGATGAAAAGTGCGTAGTAGGGCGAGTGTGTGTGCGCGATAGTTTGCCCACCCAAATCCGACTGGGCCACTCAGCGCTTTACGAGTATATACCCCCTTGTGGACGAGATGATCCTAGATTAAAATAACTTAATCGCACAATTCGTATTGCATATATTACTTGTTTCTTGCTTTGAGCCTTTGACACCAGACTGTCGAACCGATCCCAGAAAGGTATCACAGTACCTTTAAATCCGTCTATGCAACATTGGCATTGATATTGATATATTGGAACCCATACTAAATAACAGGGCAAAGGAGGTCGTATTCAAACGCAGACATACCACGCAATTCATATGTAGTCAATTTTGGCACATAGGATCATGCCTCTATGGCGAGCACATCCCACCATACTGTGCCACACAACGTTGCTGAAGAGAGCGAAGATGGTGAATGTGAGAATGGGTATAACAACCGCTGTGCGGAGGGTATCGAGGAACCAAAGAAAGTAAAGATCGTACAGTATTGCTAGTCCATAACATGTGGATGTGCCGCCCTGGTCTGTTGGAGAAGTTCGGGCTAAAGCTGGGCTCGAACTCCTTTCAACCTTGAGTTCACTCCTCGAGATGGCTTGGCCAGGATTGAAGTTGGGAAGCAGCGACTCGAGTTGGTGGGAAAGATATGCTTCTATATCTGCATGGCATGAAGAGGGACACGAGTCAAGCAGTCTGTCGGGGAGGCAGACGAGTAGTCAAGACAATGGCCGAGTGGATCATCACCATTCTTGCGCGAGCATTTGACGTTGTCGCCCTCGTCGCTGTTGTGATCATGAGAGGAAGTGAAAACAGTGTGTGAAAACGTTCGAGTCACTTCAAGTTCGAGGCGCGTCGAGGGCGGAGCACCAGATGCGATGACTCTTAGCCAGCACTCACCATTAATATTCCATGTCTGCCAGACTGCTCGTCGTCGGCCTCGGAAACCTCACTCACCCACTAACACGCCACAGGCCAGTCCCTTTCCTAAACATACTCGTTTTTGTCCTGCTCATCTTTTTCGTACAGTGTCGGGCAGCTCGCCCTAGATTCGCTCGCTACGCGCCTCGGTGCCACTCTTTCTCCGGACAAGTCAAAAGGCGGATATTTTGCAGAGACCAAGATAGACATCAATGGGAGACTGTTTGACATTGCATTATACAAGACACGTACGTTTTCTTTCGCGCTGTCGTCCAATATGATGCTTCTTACCCTGCATATCACAACACCACCACAGACGCCGCCATGAACATTTCAGGACCCCCGGTGTCCACGGTTCTCCGGAAGACTGCCCGTGCCCCGACGTCGTTGATCGTTCTACACGACTCTATAGAGCACAAACCCACCGCCGTATCATTAAAACTCGGAGGCTCTGCCAATGGCCACAACGGCATCCGTAGTCTTATCGCAGCCCTGGGTACCAAAGACTTTTTTCGTCTACGCTTGGGTATTGGGAGACCGGAATCCAACGTCGCGGACTACGTCCTCGCTAGACTTCCCAACTTTGAGCGCCAGTTTTGGGCCCCCGATGGCCCAGGTCTAGAGCTTGTTTGGGAGCAGATACAGAAAATCGCACTCCAGGTCAAACAAGGCGCTTCATAACACCAACACCTTACAGTTTGCTTGCATTATCCCACACACTGCTCTCCTGCTCTCCATTCGTGCCAGCAACTCCGCGGAGGATATACCCTGTACATCACACGGTCCGCGAACCAGATGTAGAAATCCTTCTCTACGCGGTGCTTCGCAGCAAAGAACTTCCGTGGAAATTTACTATCGGTAATGACCCTTGACTTGCCTAAGATCACAGTTTATTTTAGAGTTGACCCCTCCGACACGTTTGGCAACCGGGCAACTGCCGAGCATCACGTACTTGTAACATTACAGTAATGGGCCTCAATGCATATATTTTGTTTTTCCACTCCTGTAAGTTCTTCCTACGTGTTCTTGGCATGAGCAACTGGCGGCGTGTAAATAAAGGAATGGTATAAATAATCCCTGTCCCATGGGCTGCTTCTTCGACGGCGTATGATGATGCTTTTATCTCTTGCCAGCTCTCTTGCCATCCTTGTCGCTGCTTGCGGCGTCGTGCGTGCACAGCCTTCCCCTGATGTCCAGCGCAGGATTTCAGCAGCTATCCAAGCAACTATCAGCAACGGATCTGGTACTATTGATTATACCGCCTTTGTTAATCCCTTCATCGGCACAGGTACGTCTCTTTCGCTAACCGAGTGAAACTTGAATTTAATCTCAAATATACGATATTCTCCTACCAGACAATTTTGGAGATGTATGGTTCGTGTCCGGTTTGTATTGAAAGTTCTATCTGCTTGCCAACACACGCCATGTCTGGCCCAGCCCAGGCGCGTCTGTCCCATTTGGCATGGTATGTCCCGTCATGTCCCAAAAGATGATGTTTTGAAACATGAACACAGGTAAAGATCACCACAGACATGACTGGTTACGCACCCGCTGGTAAGATAGATAGCTCCTCGTCACTCCCCGCCGCGCTTATGATACACTCTGGTCGTCAGGTTATGTAACCGACATACCCAGTTCGTCCGAGGCTTAAGCCCTCTACACGATAGCGGAACAGGGTCTTCTTTAGGTCAGGGAATTACGTAGGACCTCTCTGATTTTTGTCCTGACATTGTTATGACTAGGGAGCTACGGAAACTTCGAGATCATGCCTTTGATCTGTCCTGGTGGATTCAACACATGCACACCTAACCTCGCAGGACGTGAACGCCTGAGGATGAACAATACAGATGGTAGCCGATCACTTGTTTCTCGGGTAGACAATCGAATCTGATCTAACTCACGAAGATGCATCTCCCGGATATTTCTCGCTCACGCTCAATAACAGCATTCGCATGGAAGCAACCTCGACACGACGTGCCGGTCTTGAATGGTTTACCTTCCCAGAGGGCACACAAACGCCGTTCTTCACACTCGATCTTGCAATGACCTGCCCCGTTCATTCAAAGGCGGAAATATGACCATTGACCCTGTGGCGGGCGAATCACGATCGGTGGCTTCTGGGGCTCGAGGTATGTTGCTAAACTTTGCTGCTTTGTTGATTATTTGAATGCTGAGGACTACATGGCGGGCAGTTTTGGGCCAGGGTCGTTCAAATACCAAGCGTTCGCTTGTTATGACCTCAACAACGGCGGACAGAAATTGGATCAATTTGGCGTCTGGACCGCGGACTCGTCTGTATATGTCCTCTCATCGCTTCCGTTGGTAATTAAGGTTTTGCAACACAGGAACGGCGTCGTCGCGCGAGGACTTGGTGAAACACAGCTTAGTCTCCCGGGTAGCCTTATTGGCGACGTGATGGAATCTGGCGCGCTGTTCTCGTTTGCGGGGAGCCCAACGCGAGTGCTCATCCGCGTCGGAGTTTCTTTCCTTTCTGAGCAACAGGCTTGTGCCAACGCGGAATCCGAAATCGGAAATTCTACGTTCGACCAAATACAAGCTCAGAGCAAGGCATTGTGGAATGAGAGGCTGAGTCGGATAGAGATAGACGTGCCTCATACGCCGCCGAATGTGACGGAGCTACTGTACTCCTCCTTATACCGTGCTTCGTTGACACCAGTAAGCCATTTTCCAATTCTGAGGGCCGGATCCCTAACATGTATCGCGGTACATCAAGAATAATGCCACAGGCGAGGCACAAGGAGATTTTCTGGGCACAGAATCGTTTTATTTTGATTCACTGTACTGCAGGTTTGTCTATTTTACTCTGATTTGTGAATCTGCCGCTGATGTCTTGGTAATTAGCTGGGACACAGTAAGCTCCGCAAAAACTTGGGACGGAATGGTCCGACTTATAATGCATCACAGTTCCGAACATTTTACCCCCTCATGGCTCTCCACTCTCCCGAAACCTACGCACAGATTGTTGATAATTACATCGACGCATACCGCAAGAGGGGCTGGATGCCGGATTGTCGCGCGAATAATCTCCCTGGTTGGACGCAAGGAGGTTAGTTGGCCTTTTTTCATGCCAGATCCTCCTTTGACGTGATGGTGTAGGTTCCAGTGGCGATGTTATCATCGGTCATTTCGCGATCAATTATCACAACGAAGCACAGGCTTTGGGAATTGATCTCACGGAGCTCTACGCCGCGCAAATCGCAGACGCAGAAGTCAACCCACCAGAGTGGGACATCCAAGGTCGCCAATCCGACATTTACAAGTGAGATTCCTCTTACCTCAATTCTGATCTCGCCGCTGTGCGCTGACTGTTGCTGTTGTCCGTTAGTGAATATGGCTATATTCCTTATGGCGCGTTGGACACCTCCAGCACGGGGCGGACAACGCGAGAAAGCAGCAGAACCCTTGAGGTGAGCATCCCTACTTGTGGCCCAAATCTCTGCTTTGCTCATCCAGCCTATTTCGCTTTGTTTTCAACGAAAGTACGCGTTTGAAGACTTTGCAATCCGCCAGGTTGCCCTTCTTTTGAACAAAACGGAAGACGAAGCAAAGTACGCTAACCGATCACTGGTGAGAGCCTTCTTAGTTTTTGCAGTCATAGGCCTTCGCACTAAAAGTCTCGCCCCGATATCAGAGCTATAGGAATGTCTGGGATCCTGACATGACGAGCGACGGCTTTCGAGGTACTTTTTTTTTTTTCGGAATGGTCTTTTGCGACTTTAAGGCTGCGCCTCTTACAACACAACAAATTGCACTGGCATACAGGATTCATGCAGAAACGCTTCCCGAATGGCACTTTCGCACTGGAGGACCCCGTAGACTGTTCACCGAAGGACCAAGACCAATCGCGAGAATGCTCACTGCAAGGTGGCAACACTGTCGGCTTTTATGAATCGTCATCCTGGGAATACAGTTGGTTCGCGCCTCACGACACCGCGCACCTCGTCACTTTGATGGGGGAAACGTGAGCAAATTCCACATCCCATCCTTTTTTTAAAATTTACGTAATTGTGCAATACGGGCGCCGCGTCTTGTCTTATAGGCAACTTTCATCAAGCGACTCGACCACTTTTTTGATGCTGGTTACTATTTGGCTGGGAATGAGCCATCTTTCCAGGTGCGTTCCGAGACCACAATGCGTTAACAACCATCTGAGCTATCTCAAATGTACAGACACCAATTGGATATCACTACGCGAACGCACCCGCGAGCACTGTCGATGCCGTTCGAAAAGCTGTCTTCACCAACTTTGACATCAGTACGTATACTTCATCGTCCCCGCCGAATGAAGGTCTCAGGCCTCACTCGTATTGCTCATCTAACCCCTTTTTGCTTTATAGCTCCTGCTGGTTTACCCGGAAACGACGACCAAGCAGCGATGGCTACATGGCTCATCTGGCATCTCCTCGGCCTCTACCCAGGTCTGCTCGGCTGTTCACCTAAACCCTATTCCGTGAAGGCTCATATCACTCTAACCCTTCTTTACTGTACCACGTCTGGGATACACCACCAAAACAAAAAGTCCCCGGCACGAGCGAGCTCCTCATAGTCTCGCCAATGATACCCAAGTATACAGTACACAACCGATACCTGAACACAAGCACAACCGTGACCGTCGAAGGCTTCGACGCCCGTTCGGTGCAAGAGACAATCCCGCCCGGCGCGGCAGCGTACGTGCAGAGCGTGCGCGTGAACGTTCCCCCCAACAACGGCAGCAATGTCATGATGCAGCAGCAGAACGCCTCGCGATGTCACTTTGACTTTTACGATACGTTCCGCGTCGGCGCCGATATTATCATCACTGTGACGGCGGATAGGAACGCTGCGAACAATTGTGGCGCATCTGTCCCGCAATCGATCTCGACTGGAGGTTTCGCGATGGTAAGATGATGGATGAGCGTATGAGTACGAGTGCAGTGGACGCACTGCGCTGCGCGATCCAACCAAACCCCGGCCTCAGCTTTCTTTGAGACTATACCCTTTAGGGGCGAGATGACCTCGGACGTCCCGGACAAAAGCTTTGAAAAAATACTTTATCTCGTGCCGCATCCACTATTTCCTCTCCATGCGAAGTGTTCCACTGGTCATTTATACCATTTTCAAGTTCTTTACGCTCCCTTACCACCCCTGTCTTTTATGTGAAGAATTCAACATATATCTTTTCTTTTCATCAACCACGCAGTGCTGGATTCGACACCATCTCTTCGGAGGCGTTAGCGTTAGAAAGATAAGTAATCGGAGTTTGACGACAAACATGGTACAGCAAGATCAAAAGGGGTGTAATATTTACTATTTGGAAAATTCAAGGTAATACAAACATACATCCAGATAACCGTCACAAACGTTCAAACGTTCAGGTAGTACGATGGGTGACTTTCAAAATAAATACAGATGTGTGGTGGTGGCGCGTCGAAAGAAGAAAATAATAATCGAGCAACGCGGCTCTAAAATCACAACAAGAAATTCAAAAGTGCTTAAAAACCAGCAGGGAAACGGGTTGTATCACGAGACGGGCAACCTGATATTGAGCACGCCAGGGTTATCGGGATCTACTTCTGATTCTATCCTTTGTCTGTGTGAGGGGTTAAGTGAATAATCAGCAGGCAGAGAGAAAGGACGACGCACTCTGACAACGCCTTCGTAAGCGCAAGTCTCAAGTGAGGAAGCTCTCTCTCCCTCCTGTCCCAACGACTCCCCAGCCCACAGATAACGCGCAGACGCGTATCGCCCGCCACAAGTGCATCACGGATCGCGATCTCCGCCCTCCGAATCGCTTCATCGAGTTTGAGACTATGAACGTCGATCGTTCGCTCGTCTTGTTGGAGATTATGCGCTGCTCAGACACAGATACCACATCAGCGATTCGATTATTCAAGACAAGACAGTACCTGTCGGGACGTACCTTTAAAATACCGTTCCGCCGCGCGCCTGTGTAGGTTTAACGCGCGCTGATTGGCCTCATCCTGCTCGACTTTATACCGTACGGCATCCGGATACCGCCTTTCGCTAAATGCCTTCTTATGCTCCGCGTGCAGCTGGTCGCGCACCTTCTCCTCGGCGGCGGCCTGCTTCCTCAACATCTCCGCGCGGCCGATGATCGAGTCCCGGTTTGCACCCGAGATAATGCTCGAGCGCGCACTGCCGAGATCGGACAAGTCTGGATTGCGCACAGTGAGTTTCTCTGATGGCCATTCCCGCGGTTGGACACTAGCGGTGGCTTTGTTTGGTGCCATCGATTCGTCAAAGGATGGTGGTGGATCTATGTCATCGCGCGGCTCGATGATCTCCGGGAGTAGATCGATGTTACCTGCGACTAGCGTGGATGAGACTGGTTCAGCGCTCAGGGCCTGGCCGCTAGGGACATTCTGCACGGGCGCCGGCATAACAATAATCGGTGGCACAGGCTTGGGCGTGGGCACGCCCTCCGCAGCAAGCTGCTCGAAAGAGTCGTTGCCGACCTCCGATGTGTGTGGAACAAGATCGAAGCTGACCGAGGAATTAGAGGATGGTTTCGGCTGCGATACGGAGCGGAGTGCGCTAGGCGGGATAGAGGATGCGGGGACGGGCCGCCGCAGAGCGGAAGAGGTGGTTGGGACATTGGAGGCATCGGTAGAGGAGGAGTATGAATATCCCGGGAAGTTGCCTGGGACGCTGTGCCTGCGTTGGTTGGTGGCGGGTGGCGGGGGTGTAGTTGTGGACGCAGGAGCGTTGCGTGACGGAAGGTCGTAAAATCGCACGCGGGGGATGGCACCGGATGGTATGGGGAGTTTGAGCGAGCTCCAGTCGAAATGGCGAATGAAGCGAGATGTACGACGATAAAATCTGTGGAGGTTTTTATCATACCAAAACGCGGGGGTGACGTCGGCGAGGATAAAACCAAGTCCTGTCCAAAGCAGGACGATAATGAGGCGATAGATGCTCTCTGTGAAAAGAAAATCGACTAGGAGGCGGAATCCCAGGCCGACGTAGGGGTCAAAAGACATTGGCCACTTTTCGAGGAAGTGGTACAGAACGGCACCCTCCCAAAGACCAACGAGGGAACCACCTATGCGGTCGTTATAGTGGGATGCGGAGACTACAACGAGGCGGAGAGCGAAGCCCAAGGAGATTGCGAAGATGCTATCCATCGCAAATGAAAACATGAAAGCATTGCGGGTGAGGGTGACGCTTAGGGTGAGGCTCGCCACGAGCAGTGACGGTAACAAATAAGAACAAATCATTCGTTTATTATTCCTTCGGCGCTTCACTCTCTCTCCATCAACAATATATTTTCTGTCACCACTGGTGCTTCTAGCCAATAGGTCTTGCGTTCGCCTCAAATGGATGAATTTCCTGGAAACACTGTCCGTCAGCACGACAGACTTCTGAGTGCTTTCCTATTAGTGGACAGTTGCCCGATGCTGCCGCCCCTGGGTCCAAAGGTTCTTTCAACATCACCCCCAGAGTCTCACCTCTCCAGGGTCAAGAACTTGTCGAGATCTGGTCGCATCTCCCGAGGAGTCCATGGCATGAGCGACAAAAATAAGCATGCGTCCAGAGATTAGACATCTCATGACTTTCGATTGGTCCGAGATCCAAAGAACTTGAAGTGCTTCCTGCCAGATTCTTACGCCGTCCTTGCCATGCTCACGTATTCCGCTAGCAACTTCTAACAACTTTCGAAGTCAAAATTTCAGCAGTGTGACATCCGAGGCGCTTGGGCGCTCGGTGCACATTGCCAGCTCGCCGCGCTACAGACCACGGTTTCTTCCATCGTCACCTAGAAACTCAATCCTAGATCTGTCAACGCAGAGTCAAGAGGGTCCGAATGAAGGGATAACTCACAAGGCCTGCAAGCATCCTCTGAGGACGCGAGATTCGGAAACCTAGGTGGTGTCGTGGATTCCGAATTCCACACTGGCAGATCCTTCAGCCACATTTGTGGTTCATCTTAATCCCGAC
Source organism: Russula aff. rugulosa BPL654 (assembly GCA_022496225.1). Lineage (NCBI taxonomy): Eukaryota > Fungi > Basidiomycota > Agaricomycetes > Russulales > Russulaceae > Russula > Russula aff. rugulosa BPL654. The sequence continues at coordinate 11,834 of WTXE01000067.1, read as the reverse complement.
CACTATTATACTCGATAGTCACGTCAATATGGTGAGCTTCCCCTCAACTGCCGAACCAGAGCACCCGAGCGGTCTCGATATGTTATCGCATTGGGCACGGCCCATGTGGTCCTCTTCGCTACCGCCGTATGTCGATCTGGAGCATCTCATTCAGCAAAAGGTGACTGCCAATAGATTGGTATCATGCCAACGTCTGCGCAAGAAGAAAGCAGGGACATTTCACAAGGCCCGCGAGCAGCCTTTGAGGATGCGAGATTTAGGAAACTAGTAGGTGAACACTAGAACCAACGGATTCCACACAGGCGGATCCTCCAGCCACGTTGATGATAGCCCATCTTAATCCCGACCACTATCATCCTCGATAGTCTTCCCCTCACCTCCCGGCCCCGAACATTCGCCCAAGTGGTCTCGATACAGTAAGTTCTTAATTACCAGATCATCGCGTCGAACGTAACCCCTGTGGTCCTCTTTGCTACTGCCGTATGTCGATCTGGAGCTTCTCGTCCAACGAAAGGTGACTGTCAATGGATTGGTTTCATGCCAACTTCTGCACGTTCTCAAACCCTAAAACACTATATGGCAACGCAGGCGCCAAAACAGGCGCGTCTACACTGGCACCCGGATGACGCAGCTGCTTGTTGAGCTTGGGGATCACCACCGTATCCGGAGTCAGCTGTTTCCCGACCTCACGCAGCAGAGCGGAGGAGTGAGGTCGATGGAAAATGTCTTTTCTGCGTAATGTGCTACTCCCCCACCTCTGGATCGTCCGCCCGTTTGCATTTGCAAACCCAACCGATCCACCTGTCCAGTTGTCTAGTCTGCATGTTGTTCTATCCTTCCCTGGCAGTCGATGACAACCCATGCACCCTCCTTGCGTCCATCCAGCCTCGACATCTTGTATTAGGTCGACTGACCACTGGCCCATACCTTATTCCAGCACAGGGGTTGTCGTCGATGAGCTTGATGTACGATGCATGATATATCATACTGTTGACGTGTACTGACTAGAGAAAAATCCGCCGCAGAGGACAGGTACAAATAAGAACAAACTATCGTTATCGTATTTTTTTTCTACTGTAAACATGTACAGTACTGTACCTTTTCGGTAAGTTCAAGAAACGATGCGCAACGCTCCGCGACATAGGCCCACGCAAATATCAATTTGTTGCATAATTATGGAACAGACTATTATATTTTCCTATGTGTGATGCCCTACACTCCCCAACGTAGGACCGCGCAAATAACAACCTTTTCTTCAAGTTCAAGTTGGGTACGACCCGACTCGGAGCTATCTGATGCCTTACACTCTGCAAGCATAGGAACAACGTGGATGTGTAATCATGGACAGATTCCATTTCTTGGGTACGGTGTCCTACACTCAAGCATGGACCGCACAAATACACAATGGTGTTGTGTAGTCATGGATAAGCTACATTTTCTTGGGTATGGTGCTACACACTCCGCGGGCATGAGGCCATGCAAATAATAACGTTGTTATGTAGAGCCATGAACGGGCTTTAATCTCTCAGGGATGATACCCTACACCCCGCAAACACCGGACCGCGCAAATAACAAATACCGTTGTACCCATGAACAAAACTACAATTGATGGCGTATAATGCCCGATGCCTACACTCCGCAAGTACTGGACCGCACAAATAGGAGTAAATCATTGTCATGTTGATTTTCGTGTTTATCTGGGCTTTGAGTTACTCGTGGGAGATAGCCGCCGCAAGGTATGTACGTTGCCGCTTGCCGCTTGCCAGCTCTCAATATTCTCAATTCTCATGTTTGTCTCAGGTTCGGCTTCAGGTTTCCAATACATCACGGGAACCTCGGAGTGAGGGCCCTCTTGAATTTGTTCCTCGGATCATATGGCTTGCCTGATGTCTTTTTCTTTCCATTCTCTCTTAGTGTTACTTGGAACGACTTCCTGGAGTGAGCCCGGTACATGGCGCTGTACAGTACCCCAACGTGCTCTCCGAGTCCCCCATGATGCTATATAACGCCAGCGAGCCATGGCATAAAACCTCACTTCGGTCACCATTCCATTCTCAAAAACAATCTACCGCCAAGTAATGAGCGAGCAATATTATTCCGTAAGGGTGTTGACTTTGGACAGGCTCCTGTCTTGACCAGTGTTACTTATAGGTCCTGGTCGACGGGTATATATCTCAGTGCTTCGGTCCTCAGCAGGCTGAGCAGCACCTCTTTAATATTCTGAAGAGCAACACGATCCCTGCCTCATTTCTTCCTGGGGAAGAAGGCGGCTCTTTCATCACACTTCAAGTTCTGTTCCTGAATATATCCGAGCTCGATTTCCCAACCCACACACTTGGGTGCTCGACCGTAGGGTCGTGGGTTATGGAACTGTGGTGCCTCAGAGCTTGTGGATTCCATTCACTGTGGCCGATAGAATACGCCACGTACAAGATGCGGAATTGCAGATGCCCATCTTTTTCCTGCACACAGACAGGAGACTTGGCCTTCCTCTCGATGCCGCGGTTATTGGCCTATGCGATACCCTCTTAAATGCACAACTTCCCGCGCCAGTTGGTCCCCAAGTGACAACGTATATACGCATCGGCGTCTGTGACATTTCCGGTGCTGTAGTATTTTTTTACTGATTCCGTTGCAACCTTTAGTGGCGTGGTTATCGCGAGTTCAAGCGACAAGTTCAAATCCGTGACGAAACGTCTCAGCACAATACCATCACTCTCTCCAAGTTTGCGCAACACGTAGCCCGGTCTGTGAATAAATTTATCAAGGTCAGGTCTTCTGCCTTGCCCAAAACATGTGCAATGAACTCCCCTTTTTTTTATCCCAACAGAATCGCCAACTGGTTACCGAGAACCCTGTCCCACAATGGCAAATCGGGGAAGGGGGTGTCCAGCCCCACGAAATTGTTATCATCGGCGCTATCCAGGTTTCATCTGGCGGTTGGATGCCTATTTTGCAACTCACCCGTTATATTTTCTGATATCAGCGTCATCCCATCTTCTATATCTCTTTAGTTGACCATTCCCATAATCTCTCTGCTGTTGTCTGCTCAGTGTTCATCCACAACAACGTGGAAATAGCTACTTACGATGCCCACAGTAGTTGTAGCTTACACGTTGTATACTGTACTGTTTGAGTCGCAAATCATGTGAATTGCTTGTTCTCGAGAGATATTGCGGGATAAGGATACAGAAATCCTATCGGCCTTATCTTTTTACGAATCTTTATAAAAGTGACTGGACCGCCACTTGACGTATACTAGGACATCGTGCCCAAAACAACATAGTTGTGATACTAGTTCTATGCTATACGATGTGATTGGCCGTGCCAGATGCGATGGTCAATATTACTGTAATATCGATCAAGAATGGGAACTTGAAAGCTTGATGCGATGACCGGCCCACCACCCGAACATTAATACATCGTGGTGAATGGATGGCACTGATGGCACTAGGCTACGGCTATGTCCGGACTCCGGTGCCGCGAACGCGGCGCGTTGAACGTGTTCAATTGACCGCTATTGTTTTCTGCGTGCCCCATAATTTAGACACACCTCGGCAAGGGTTTATCGTACATAGTCTGAATGGCCAGGTGATCCCAAACTATACTATCAGGATTAGTATGTGCCGGCTAGTTGGTTCACTTCGAGGGGAACTCACATAGATCCTTCCAGGAGACTAGGACCCATTCCGAAAGTCACCAAAATTTCTGGGGTGATTGGCAAAACGTAATATGTTACGGGAGGCGTAAGTTTCAACATCAAGGACGTTAGGGTAAACCCAAAACCGGAAGCCGAGTCACTGCCCGCCTCTCAGTAAAGATAGAGGCTCTCCATGAATGCCCAGCAACACGATCTATACTTCACCCCGCTGCTGAGGTAGGTCACTGCTTCCGCAGAAGTCGCATCGCAAGGTCTATCGGTGCCGGAATAATGCCGTCGATGCACGGGGCCAGTAAGATCTTCTGGAGAGAATACGCCGTGGTACTATGGGCGCCGACGAGAGAATGATAGCAAAGTCTTGACCAACAGTCGCGTAAGGTGCCAACATACATATAAAGAACGAAATGATCTGATTCTTTATCATCAGGACCTGCGGACTCGGATCGAATCCAAATCCTCTATCCCACGGGCTCACCCAACAGTGAGGGCCATGGCAGCGAAAGGAGGTAATAAAACCAGTGACGGCACTTCCAAGTCTATCCGGAGCCCATAGCCGCAAAGCATCACATCACACTGGCACGAGGAAGCAAGATCCACGAGTACATCGGCAGAGACTCCGAGTCGGAGAGGGCGACGGGTCTTGGAGAGTCAGTTACAGTGCAACTCTCCCTCAATCACCGCAGTCGCTTCAGGGTCTTGCGCTGCCTTCAAATCCCTCGGGGGAAGACAATCGGGAATTAGCTGGAAACACAGCTCATTAGCACAGCGGACGGTCGCCCCAGGTGATATTGCTGGCACCGCCGTCGCCGCGGCGGTGCCTGGGTCCAAGGCCTCCAAAGGTTCTTTCGACCTCCGAACCCCTCTCATGCCGTGCAGCGGGCGCCAAGGTAGGCGCTTCTTGAAAGCCCACCGCCCGCGTGCAGGAAGTACTGTATATATAATATATTAGTGGGAGAGACCAATAAGAGGTGATACATTTCTACAGGACACACCTGACTTTTTGGGCCCGAGAATCATCGATCATCACCCGTATCGACCCCACGCACAGAGCGGAGCGAGGTCGATGAGCAGTGTCGCACCTTCTCCGCGAAAACGTGCCACGATCTGGGGGGCTCGTTTGAATTTGCAGGCGCCAAGCCACGCCACCGGTCCACTCCACACATGCTGTTCTTATCCTTCCAGCCGTCGATTACTGTATGACCAGCAATCCATCCATCATTGTGCACCTGGGCGACCGAGACCACTCTAACGCCATCATCCCCTTCCCTTCCCCTATTCAGGTGACAGCGGAGATTTGTATGTCTTCGGCAGAGCCCCGGTCACCTATTTCCGGATTGACGCAGATACTCAGCAACATCATGATTCATGAGGTGGGGACCTCACTATTAGAGAAAGTTTAGTAACGTTCTATGCCCCCCGAAGGAACAGATTCTATGAATTTTAGGAGGGAGAAAGAGTTTGATTCAAAGGGGGCGAGTTCGGTACTGCGCCGACACTCTGGTCTTGTATTTGGCTGTTTGCGTGTATCACTTCATTGTTCGTTCTTCGTCCATTGTCTGTTCTGGTTATTCATAAACCTAGTTCAAATGCACCACGTGTGACTGACAATGGGTGTGTGGCGATGCACGGTACAGTATACACTGGCAAATACAAACAAAATGACTAGTGACGATTGGACCATCACGCGAAATCCAAAATCTGAACTCTCCCATCACGTCCACCGACCGCAATTCGACCAACCGTATCCTCAATCGAAGAAGTCAGTATCCGATATTTCCTCTCGAAAACCTCCCCAGGCCCAACCCGAGATTTATACAACCCGCTCTTCCGAATCGTCAAGTCATTCTGCCACCGTGCGGCCGACTGCGATTGCTGCGCGGGGACGAGATGACTGGTCGCATCGAAGCCGACGAAGCACCGTACGGGGAACGTGCTGTGACCACACGTCAGGTTCTGCGTCTCCATCCAGAAACCTTTCCCGTTGCGCCCTACGACGAGGTTACTGCACGACGGTGGGACCGGTATGATCTGCGTAGGTCGCGCTGGCAGAGTACATGGGCTATCCGTCGGCTTGGGACGCCGCATCGTCTCCTGCTCTTGCTCGCTACGCAGTTCAGTCTCCGCCATTGCTCAGCCAAAGCGACCGCTTTCGGGAGAAGATCATATTTCCGAATGGAGTGACCGTCAGTGGTGGTGACTCGCATGAGAATAGTGACTGGATTAAATTGCCAAGCGCCTCGTTCCTCCTCGGTCATATCATGGACGATGACTACAGCCTCCCTCGCAGGATCCTGAACATGCAGAAAAGCTCCAAAAGTGCTGGCGCCCTGAACCGCGCGTCCACATTCATCAAATTGTGGAGTCGGTAATAGCTGTATGTGCGATTGGCGAACAACGAGCAAATGATTACGAACAAGCTGAACGGCCAGAACACTGTCGGGCTGGGATATATTGCAATGAGGACAAATTCCCATGTGCAAATGACGACGAAAATGACTCACCGTGGGAGAATGATGGATGTTTCCGGAGCTCATTGTGAAAAACGGACCCTTCCTTTTCCAGTTCCATAAAACGACGGGGTCCCCCATCAATGCCAAGTCCCCGCACAAACGTGCAATAGGAGACAAGCGGCCCTGTATGTTGCGTGCCAAAAGTTCCGACCTCAGTGTTGTGAAACAACCATGGAATTTGTCCAACGCCCAAACTTCCGCCCCGATCTCGAACAATGGTGGTCTTGTAGAAAAACAAGGTGGGTTCGGAGACCAGGAAAAACAAGAAAACGAGCTTACATATTAACGATTTTTCGAGAGAACATGACGATGAGCATGCCTTCACTATTGGGGTCGTCATTAATGGCTAATCCATCAATTACGCAGTTGGAAAGGTAGCGCTCGGCAATGAGGAAAGCTTCTGAGCCCTCAAAAGGAATCTCCCAACAGGCGACACGATTTTGCTCTACCGTAATAAGGAGTTCGCCATTGTAACCTGACGGGAAAAGGACCTGGGAAATGGGGTGTGGGTGATCTTTGAAAAGTTGGATTGAAGAACTGTCGTCGGTGATCAGTTCTCTGGTGGGGAAATCGACATTTCTCCTGGACCGTGGATTTGGGGAACACCAGTTTCTGTGGAATCTGGAAGCATGTATCGCTCGCACTTCCAGTTCCTTGGCGGAGAGAGATTTGAGATCTGCGATGGATGCTGGCACGGGTAATCTCCTGTCTATGACATGGTATTTGAGGGCATCTGACCATACCCAGCGCTGCTTGGTGACTGAGATAAAGCGCTTTGATGTCTGTGAAGAGGGGTGAGATCTCGGTCCGATTGAGTCGAGTCAAGATCGCGGGTGCATACCATTCTAAGAGCGAGGATATCTTCAACGCCGATGAGACTAACCACGAGGAGTAGAATATCATCCGGAAGCGACGATAACCCGGTACTAGGACGGCATGAAATGATCGAAGAAGTGGCTATGGCCTTTGAGATGGGGCCACCTGTGGCCGCGGGATTTGGCATGCCATCATCTGCTATGCCAAAGTAGCAAATATCCGACAAAAGTCTGGTCATGAGATTTGAAAATAGAGAAAGGGGTGGTGAGGAGGAGATATAAAGGAAGGGGGGAAGGGAAGGGGGGGGGCTTGCAGAGATAAAGAGGGACGAGATGAAGAGCCACCAAGACAAGCGTCCGTCCATAAATGGACATATCAAGCTGCACGTGCTGACAAGCGAAAACAATAAAGCGCAGCCGCCAGCCACTTGCATCGACAACCAACGAACAACTCCATCCCAAACTACAACTACAACAACACGCTCATTATGCTCGTCGTTCTCCCCGCCTTCTTTGTCATTGTCTCTCTTTCAGTCGCCGCCATTCCTCTAGGCCCTCGTGCAAATACACCTAACATCGGCCTCCCTCCTTAATTCCCGCTCAACTTACCGACACTGGCCCCGCCAAACAGTTATTCAACTTGCTCCCCAAGGGGCCCAATCTCTTACAGCGGTTCATCATGGGCGCCGATTATGCGTCCAGCTCCGGTCCATTCTTGGGCAAATCGTCACATAAGCGACAAGAAGATCCCTTATCTGGTACCCTCAGCTCTACCCCTCTCCGCGGCAACGGCTTGATCCCTCCCAATTTGTCTCCTGGGTCTACGCCGACTTGACAATCACAATAGAGCCGTCACCTCCACCCGTGTATCCCTGTATCCCTATATTCTTGCCCAATGTGCCCGATTTGGCTTCGAAGCGACCTGTGCCACACATTGTATCCTTCCATACCATGTTATATGATGACCGTTATTATATTTGTATTCTGTTCTCGGGCATGTCTTGCGTGAACACGACCTAGCGTTAGCGTACAAACTTGGCCACGTGCTCCGGCAGTGGCAAAATAGCCGGTAATAACCACTTAGACTTGTTAGACTTGCAAGTCGCACCATGGCGTAACTTGCAGTGCAAGTTGGTAACGAGTTGCATGATTTCCAAATCACAGCAATTCACTAGGTGTGGCAAGAATTTCCGAAAGCGGTGTAGCAACCCGCAAAAAGTACACCATCATTTCGTCGCAGTCCCCACTTTTAAACCTGCTCCCTTCGGAGATCATTGGGACCAAGCCACTACTACTCACCCAAGTGCAGTGGAACGCAGAAGTTGTTGGAGCAAGTGGTGCTCTGCTTGAGCTAATAAGGGCATCATGGTAGCGTAAAGGCGAGGAATCTGTACAGCGTACTCTATGTCCCTCGGCCGATAGCGAACTCGGAAGGAGGTTACCATGATCCATGGACTAGCGTCCTACACAGTTCTTCCTTTTTCGTCCATCATCGCCTTCTCTCATCGCCTCATCTTTCCTCTCGATCATCGTCCGACCGTAAGACGACTGCAAAGGGATCGTAGACCGTTCAGCCATCACAGCCCCGCCTTTTACACCCCTCTTTCTGACTCTCTTCCCTCTTTTCGGACCTTGGAGAATGATGATCAACTCTCGGCGCGACGGCGCGACCTTAGTATACCCCTTCACATTCAGGACTTTGGCCCCGTTTTCATAGTTACTAACACCTCCCTCTTTATTCTGACATTTTCCATATGTCTGGCGCAGCAATATGCGTGTGTCGGCTCGTTACCGGTCTTGGTTCTCGTCGACGCTGGCACCCATTTACAAAGTGCCCTCAGCACACTGTGCCGTGCACAGAAGGCTACCTAGGAATCATTCGCAGCCCACACCGCCTCTCTGGAGGCAGAATGCCCATGTATCACAGGAAGTAGCGGCCCTTGAAGACTGTTGGAAATACCTTTGTAAATCGCGTCATTTTCACACCGCTCCTTTTCATATCTCGCTGACAGTTCTCTCTTTCTTGCTCTCACCCTTAGTGTCTTTGATGCTACGACAGAACCAGTGTCCACAAAATGCAGGGTATTTGTGCACCGATGATGGCCCAGACGACATGACTACGTATCCTCGCAGTCCATGTATTGTCGGAGCCACTGTGGTATGCCTCGCACTCCGTACCACCGCCACCTCTCTCGTCGTCATCCTCGGGGCCCACACTACTAATGTGTTCCGCATATGCATGAGATGATCACGAGTGCGTAGATCTTGGATTGCCCGTGTGAAAGATCACACTATCTCGGGATCAGGAGGTGAGTATCTTACTGTACATCCCATACCGAGGCCGGATGGAGACCGTCGACACCATGCAACTCATCCCCACCGAGCAATGTCCCGGACATGGTTACCCCTGCAAAGACGACTAAAGAGATCCGAAACCTCAAGGGAAAGAGGCCGACATCGAATGCTGATCGACCGAGGGCCAGGCCCAGGAGGAAGGCTGCTCGGGCCTGGGGCGTGCTGCACTGTTGTGCGGAGACAGTGACGTTACTGTAAATATGAACTCTCTCGTTTCCCGTACCTATTGCAAATGTCGTGTTTGATAAAGCAAATTATCGACGATCAGACTCGGAGGCAGGCTGCATGGCTGAATATGATCAAGTATGATCGTGCTGGGATTAACGGTCTTGACCCAGAATGACTGTCTCGTCATTCTGGACTGGGACTAATACTGCTGGGCATGGACACGACCCCACAATTCCCAACCGATATCCGACCTGATCATACAAGTCGCGACTCGGATATATGAGCATGATGGCCATCATGCTCCTGATCATCGATCATCCCCAATCTTTTCTTTGCAACTTTGCTGATGACTTAACTGATGAGAGAAAGCTCGTCCTTGGCACCCCGGAACCGGTGACCTTTTTGTAGACCATCCTGATCCGTCGAATGATTCCCAAATACCAATCTTTCAACAGATGTAGGTGCCAACTTGTCAAACGATCATAGCAACAGAGTTGAGCCTATTTCTAACCGCCAATCTTGCGTCCAATTGAACTCCCGCCGCACACTAGAACTTGTGTTCACAAACTCCCATTCGAGGTCCAAGACCGGCCGAAATCTCGCTTCAACCCCGCATCAGCCCTCCACGGGGGCGACGTGATCCGAGCCGTTACTGACACTGAATGAGGCATCGTTAGACTTTCTTGCTCCGGTTGCACCGCGTATCACATTTCTCTGATGCATTGATCCTGAGTAGCATCTCGGCCTCCCCATCAAAAGATTGACGTTCACAGCCTTGATACATGCAGATATAAAGACATGTCAATCCCCGACGTTTTCTGTAGCTGCTCTGCTCAACTGGGTGCTGGACAGTGCGTGTGCTCTCTCTTTGCTTATGACTCACTATTCACAACCTTCTCTGATTTAGCCCACTTTCGTTCGATCTCGACTTTATCTCTTCTTTTCAATTGACAAGTCAACGCTTGCCCGACTTTCATTTCGACTGACAACGTCGTCTAATTGGATCCGCGTCACAATTCCTACAAGAATGGGTCGATACATGACCCTTGCTCGGATCTTTCTTATCCTTTTCATCATCAACTTTGCGCGAGCGGCTCCTGTAATAGTACGACGGGCGGATGAAGTACAGGAAGTGCACGTCAATGTGGTCGATGTAGCTGACTCGGAGGGCGGGGCTGCCACGTCGCAGAAGCGGTCGCTACTCTCAGACGGCCCGGGCACATCTGGACCGAGCCCGGCGGGGTCGACAAGCCACTCTTCGATCCCGTACAAATCAGATGACTCTTGGTCGAGTCAGTTGCCGACAGACAACTCCCACCCATTGAGCCCAGATTCCTCTTCGCCGGACCATGTGCCGGCAGACAACTCCCACCTATCAGGCTCAGATTTCTCTTGGCCGGGCCATGTGCCAGCAGTCAACTCCGCCCATCAGGCTCAGATTTCTCTTGGCCGGCCATGTGCCAGCAGTCAACTCTCGCCCATCAGACCCAGCTTTCTCTTGGCCGGACAATGTGCCAGCCCGCAAATCAGCCCCAGTTTTCAATTGGCCGGACAATGTGCCAGCCCGCAATCAGCCCCAGTTTTTCAATTGGCCGGACAATGTGCCAGCCCGCACATCAGCCCCAGTTTTCAATTGGCCAGACAATGTGCCAGCCCGCACATCAGCCCCAGTTTTCAACTGGCCGGACAATGTGCCAGCCCGCACATCAGCCCCAGTTTTCAATTGGCCGGACAATCTGCCAGCCCGCACATCAACCCCAGTTTTCTCTTGGCCGGATTATGTGCCAGCCCGCCCTTCAGGCCCAGGAGAACCGAGCCAGTTGCCGGTGAACCACCCTCTGCCGCCGCCCCCGACGTCGGCTCCAGGGCCACAGCAATCTACGGAGGGTCATCCTGCCTCGACTCGGAGCCGCTAAATCCCGCGTCCGTGTCCGAATCCGAACCCGCGAATTTCCTTGACAAGTTATTAAAAGGCAAAATCAGGCGTCGCATTTCTGGTCCCGGTACTCTGAATTCGGTCCAGAGTGAGGTGCAAGCTATCGTTGTCCCTAGGTCCTAGGTGTTTGCCTCTCCTACCGACCCACGAGCTACTAGTCACATTCATTCTAACTTTGATCATCCTCAATCCAACGGTTAGGGACCTTACGTGGTCTCCCAGACTACCTCCCAAACCGAAAGAAATCGGTGTCGCGTGTTTGCTAATATGTAGGACGAGGATTTCAGATTGCTGTATGTTTTAGTACGTAGGCTGTTTGAAGGCCCCAGTATTCCTACAATGTTTGTTTTCGGCACTTGCACAACGTTGCACGGCCATAAAAGTCTGAA
>WTXE01000669.1:0-11876 GCA_022496225.1 Russula aff. rugulosa BPL654 | reverse complement strand
GGGCTCAAAAGCTGCAGTGAGGGTGAGTTTTTCAATTTTGTAAGTGCTGATACACTGCGTAAGATATCGGGTAAGATCTATCGGAAAACACGGTAAATGTCGCTGTCGTATGTGGAGGCGCAATGCTCGAACGACCGCCGAGGAGTCGGGGTCCCGAGGAGGCTGTCCAAGTCGGAGTCATCCAGTCGTATCCACATTTCATCCAAAGACCACGTTCGTCGACCAAGTATGCCTAAAAGGAGCGTATACGGGTAGAGAAGCACTCGTCATCCTTGTCAAATTTGTTGATTGCATACAGAAGTTGTTCTGTAGATCTCCACGCCGCCAGCCTCTGAGTCGAAGGTTCAAAGCAAAGCAATGCCTTTGAAGTTATCCTGCACACTACATGGGTTTTATCCTGGGCACCATGACAGGGGAGAAAAGCAAAGATACGCAAAGTGTTCCAATCAATCCGTTTGTATGATCCGACTCCGCCTATCCTAGATCTAAATGGGTCGGTGCAGTCAATTCTGCATCAAACTGTTATGGGACTCAGAGTAGGGGGGTCCACTCAAGAAGTATATGAAGGGGAAAGATGAACAAGCTATTCATGGAATAGCGAGTCAACGACCCCACCAGTCATCAGCGCCACCGCCGAAGCTCATACAATCGAATTGTACTGCGGAATGCGCAATAGCTCGTGCCACGCCGCCGTTGTTGTCATGAACGCGTTCTCGTTAGAACCGGCGCCAGGGTTCTTCCTTCCAGCTGCACGCGCACGCGATGCTCCCGATAAAAAATGTCGCTTTGCATGCAGTGGCCGTGAGTGAAGAGATTACTTTTTCAACTCCTTTCCAATGCAGTGATCAGCATGCCACGGCGCCACTGGGAACTTTCTGCGAGTAGAACCACAAATACAAGGACGCCTATTTGTCATCTCTTAGCGCGCATACAGCACACAACTACAAGTCTACTACATGTATTAGGATAGCACGTTTTCGCCTCTTGTGACGATCAGGGTACCAGAGATGATAGTTGGCAGGGTCAATTTTGTTTCACGATGGATGTAAGTTCCCACCGACCAAAGGTAAAGTCTATTCTGCTCAAACTCTCATTATCGTACTGCACATCTAACTTCCGTTTGACACCCGTGTCATTGATCCCGTGTCTAAAGCAGATGAAACCTTTTAAGGTGACAAAATGCTTAGATGAGAAAAATAGATCGAAATGCACGATTCTACTCTTTCTTGTCCTTCGATGTCCTCCCGCTGACCGTATATCCCACTGTTCCCGCAAACACGAAGAAAGCACCGCTCCAGAGCATGCCCACGTGACGTCCGATCCTTCGAACAGCACCACACTGAGCACTAAGGAGACCGCCTTGCGCACGACCAGAACAAGCGTCACGGTCAGTGCAGGGACACGGGTCGTCAGGCGGTTGACGCCTGCCGTGCAGAGGAGCTGCGTCAACGTGTTGGCTAGAAGCGCGGGCAGCACAGCTGGCAAAGTAAATTGGACAGCGGCTAGAGGGAGTGAGAATGTGGATGCGCGTGCTTGCGATGCGAGTAGCGCTCTGGCCTGCACGGTAAGGTCGTGACGAATGAAAAAGAACAGGGGCAAGGACAAGAAGTGTAGATAGAACATGGACTCCTGCCAGACATCTGGCACCCCAACTGCTTCGGTACTTGGAGACGAGTTAGCCACTTTAGGCTTGAGACGCGTTTGAGTGTGCGTTGAATATAAAGCGAGCGTCTTGTCTTGGACTACTCCAAGGAGACCGGAAAGAATTAGGGCCAAAGTCAAGATGCCGATCCCCATCAAATAACGAGACGTGGGTGCGCCCAATGACGAAACCGCCGTTTCCTGGCGGTGATTAGAGGAGAGTGTCGTCAGAATGACACCGACAGTGACGACAAGTACTGAGAGTACTTGTGAGATCGTATACCTGGTCGGGTGTTATATAATAACTTCATAAATAATGGCCGTATTACTCACGATTTGCGGGACAGCAACCAACCCATGAGCATGCTCACAACAAGCCCACCACTACGGAAGATAATGTGGACAGGCATAGGAATATTGTAGCCAAATGCGAGATTGTTGAGCAAGGAGACAAAGTAAAATAGTGCAACTTGGATGAGGTATGACGTGAGGGGTAACCTGCGGGCCGGAGGCGTGGAATGGGAATGTTCAGGGGCCCACGTGTGAACTCGATGAACTTGGGAGTCCATGGAGGGAGACGAGCAAGAATTGGCAGAAGGTGATGAGGCTGCCAGATTTTGGGTATTCCGACGTGACACGTTCTAAAGTGAGAGCATTGCTTCGTGCTGAAAGTTGGTACAGGACAACGGATGTGAGAAATGGAAATATAACACGAACCTGCAGCATCCGCCAAATACGAGACCCAATGTAGCGACCCATTCAGCCGCCATATGTGCAAGAGACAACCACCGGACGAGGTGGATGTGGTTCAAGCAGTGCTAATTGAGGGAGCACCACGACGAGATTGGGCCGGCGTCAAAATCAGGGCATATGGTCGAGTGTGTTGGTCAGGCTCATGCAGCGTGTCCGTCGACGTGTCGCGTCCGAGTCATTTGACTCCGAGTTGGCCGTGAAGGGGAATAATGACGTAATGAATAATTAACACCAGCGCCTGACGACGAGGTCGAATACTGTAGATGAGTGATGTCGGCCAACACCTACTCTCAGGTAAATGTGCTTTGGTATCCAATTTTGCGAAAGATTTTTTTCACCTTTCTTCCCCAGGCGCTCTTTCCGGACTCACGTCCACGCTCCTCTTTCAACCATGTACGTCCCTCCCTTCCTGCGCGCCTTGCCCGTCCTCACCGAAGCGCCACCAGTCGACCTCTTAAAACGCGTCTTCAGCAGGGAGATGCCTCGCTCAGGACAAAGTCAGCTCTCCCCGTCCTCATGAGAACCAACCTGACCCTTCCTCTCTGTCCAGCCAAGCCGGTCTCATTCGCTCCGTCACACGGTCGATTGTCTCTTCCTCCGGGTACTTGGTCTTTGGCGCGGCACATCCGCATCGTTAATCCGGTACGTTCATTCGCCTCTTCTTTTTGTTTCTTGACTGGCTGTTTGTCCTGCGTTGGATTCTGATAATACGCGTCCCTAGCAACGTCCCAGGCATCGCGTGTATTTCACCAGTTTAAGTCAAGTCCGTGGCATCATGGCCACTTCACCCATCTTTACAGCGGCCCAAAAACGCGAATCAGAAAGACACTCCTCCGTTCTCCCCGTGCTTACCAGTTCAGGGAACCTCCTGGCTGGTGTCACCACCCGCGTCGCTGTCGGCTTCGTATTGAACCCCTTCTCAGTGCTCAAGGTCCGACAGGAAGTCCGCACTCTTTCCGCACGTTCTCCACCACATGCACTTTTATGACGCCTATCTCTGTAGAGTAATCTCCATGCATATGGTTCCCTGACATCCTCCGTGCTGTCGATCGTAGCGGACCTTCGGAGCTCTTTCGCAGGTTCCTTGCTTCGTCTTTGCGCGATGCGCCCTACGCTGGTCTGTTCTTGGTGTCTTACGAGGCTATCAAACATGATGCTGCCTCCATACTGCCACCATCGTCTCCCCTTATTTATGCGGCTTTGAATAGCGGCTCTGCCGCAGCTGCCGGAACCTTCGCTACGCTCGTGACACATCCGTTCGATGTCATCAAGGTTCCTCCCCCCCCTTTTTTGTTAAAAGGACAACGTGCACTTACGCCTTCGGTAGACAAGGATGCAAGTTCGTCATGAAGACAAATACCGTGGCCTGATCCCGACAGTCTTGGCTGTGTGGAAAGTCAGCACTTCTCTCCTTGGACTTGTTTCATTTCTGATATGGTTGGTATTCAAGGAACGAGGCATGCGGGGCTTCTTTGATGGTGCCTCCCTCCCCCTCTCCCGCAAGATATTTTCCTCGGCGATTGGGTGGGCAGTGTACGAATCTCTCTTGGTATTCGCGGGGACAAGAAGCCGATGAAAGTACTCAATTACCCAAAGTGTATCTCCCTCTGTTACCCAAAAGCCATCACATTCGAGTACATCGTTGTCTAACCCAATAAGGTGTGCCTCTACCCCACTGGTAAGAAGTATGGGACCTGGTCCGGCTTCGTGGTTCCAAGTGTCTAGATCCCAAGTGGCCCCGATTTAAACAAGATGCGCAGTCAGCAAGCTATCTTCAACACTCAAAGAAATGGGGCGTTATCTTGCAATGATAGAATATCTCTCGAGGCTGTTTGCTCACTCACATCACTCGTCAATGGTCGGTTGTCATATGGTTGGAGTGCATGACAGAAATGTCAACATCGATTCGCATACAAAGAAATGGGCATGGACGATGAACGCAGTGTAGTGAAGGGAAAATCCGAGTTAAAGGTCAACAAAGGTCCTCTCTAAGGAAGACCTGATCAGACAAGGGAGGCGGCGGACGATGCAACGTAACGGCGGCGGGACTACGGAATGCGTGGCGACTCGGCTCGGATGCGATGACGCGGCGTGAACGGACGACGGAAAGGCAGACAGTGAGATGCAAAACACAAACAGATGGGATTCGGTGATGATAGAGGCACCCGAAGGCCCACTATAAGTACATGAGGAGGACAATGACGCAATCTCAAACACAACTCAGCCGCAAACCACAGATCTAACCACATCCACATCCAACCAACCCACATCCATCTGACCACGTCCACACAACCATCTAACCATGACCAACTAACCACAACACGAAGCATGTGGCGTTGCGTGAGTCGTCACGGGCATGACCGTCGCGGTGATCGAGAGCCATTTGGCCCACCCTGCCAGGCTTTTCCTGATTTTTCCGCAATCATGGTGGTGGTTGCAGCTCAAGGTCTTCCCAACTAGGTATGTAAATGTGCCCTCTTAAGATGATTACATAACCTGAGACTCGAGATGTCGGTGACCACGGTGACGAAAAATGACCATACAGTGCACTCTTTCTACAGTAACCCCCTTTCTAACCCACACACCACACGTATATGCTGTTGAGGGTTCAACATTCAACTGTGTGCCCTTTACACCGCCATCCGGATCCTCGCTCACTTCTTAATCCTATCCGCTCCTTTTCAATCAAGGGGGTGTCGGGCCGGCGATCCGTGACCGGGGGTTAGGTAGTTAGTCCATCGTAAGTCCCGGGTTCGAAAAAAACTGACCTCTTACCAAAATGAATAAAACCTTTTGTTATGGTGTTAAACCTGCCATATTCACATGGAAAGAGTACTTTGGGGTGTGCATGGCCCGGCATGACTCACATGAGGCGGATTGAG
Organism: Russula aff. rugulosa BPL654; assembly: GCA_022496225.1. NCBI lineage: Eukaryota > Fungi > Basidiomycota > Agaricomycetes > Russulales > Russulaceae > Russula > Russula aff. rugulosa BPL654. Next base: position 6,600 of record WTXE01000669.1, on the reverse strand, counting down.
GCCGTGGACGCGTGAACAACGCGTAGTGAATGGCAAGGAGACAGAAAGGCTGGTGTCGGCGGCTCGTGGCTCATGGTAGGTGGGGTTGGCTGTGCAGCGGACAGTACAGCTGGCGCGGGAAAAATAATGACGGTAGCGGGCAAAGTGACTGGTACAGAGGCCAGGGTGATCAAGGCAGAGGAGAAAGCAGTCGTGGCAAGGGCGTGTGGGCTCCCGGTGGGGACTAAAAGAGCGTCGGCGTTCTGCATATCGGAGTGGACTGTGAAAACAAATTGGCAGGGTCGAGCGGACTGGGGACGAGCTGCGAAGGAGGCACTGGCGAGACAGGCAGTGTGGAATGCAGGATGAGGGGTTGTTGGCGGGTGATGCTGGCTAAGATGGGTATCGAGACGAGAAACGAGCGTGGGAGGATCTGAGGACGACGAAACGAGACTGCTAGAACGGACTGCGGGCGTGAATGGCTAACTGAGTGAACTTGAAGATGATGGGGCAGGATAGAGGGAACTGTCTTCATGAAGACAGGTGCTGAGAGAAGTGGACGACGAGGATGCAACTGGTGGAAACCACAGTTGCAATCCGAGTCAATTACTGTTGGTGAGCTCCAGATGTAGATAAGATGGGTACTCTGAGTGTAGAAGAGTCGTCCAAATAGGGGAATAGAGAGAGGGAGGGGAAAACGAGAGGGAAAAGTATCTTCGGCCGAGATCGTGTGGACAGCGGTTCCACCGGACGATTACCGAGAACTGAAAGGCACGCTAAACGAGAGATGAAAGGAAAGTCAAACCGATAGGATTAGATTTATGGGTAGATGATTGGATCGATGCCCTCCTCGACAAGTAGGAGGGCCGTCTTATATACATGAGCGTGTGTCTGGTGTTGGCGACCTCGGAGGTGGCTACATAAAGGAAAGTCTAAAATAGGATAAAAAGGGAGCGTGCGGCTGCCGCGTGGTGGCAACGTTGTGTCTTGTGTCGAGCGCGAGGTGATAAGAACAACGAGAAGAAAAGGAGAAACGAGCTTCCTGTGCACCGACCAGCCAGGCTCAACCTGAGCTGCAACCGGCCAGCACTCATCCACGGCAGCTAAGATGGGACCGAGAGGGTGGGGAGTACGCTCCCTCCGATGCCTCACAGGCGTCATCGTCCAGGTCAGAGTGGCCCAACGCCCGCTCCATTTGCATTTGTCTCTTCATCTCGATCTGCAGTCCTCCACAAGCGTCCTAGCCGCATATCGCGTAGCAACACCCTTGCCACGCTTCCAATCCTGGGGACCAACGCTATATCCCTAAGAGAAGCCGCACCATCAACAAGTTCAAGTCTGAGTAGCTCACACACGTCTCGAACGACAGTGTTGAGCCGCTGCGTGATAGGTAGGTCCTCATTTGCGCAAGTCTCCTGTGCACAACGTACCCATCGACGAAGCGCCTCAGTGAGTTGGCCCTCCTGCCCAACAACAGCGAGCTGCAGAGTGATCTCGCACCGACGTCCATATGTCTCCCTCGCAAGTTGCTCTGTTGCCTCGTCCAGGACATCGTGCAGGACTGGCGCTTCTCATTGGCAAGTGCAGCCTGTGCAGAAGCGAGCTGCGCAGCGAGCAACAATGTGCATATTCCTGAACGTGTATGGTTTGTGTTCGGCCTGGTGCATAGGAAGCGTAGGAAAGAAGTGTGCACGGACATCACAGGTTATGTAATCCATCAGCCCATATTTGGGAGACGTACTACCATATATGGTAGTACCCCTGATTACATACCTAGTTAGCCCACTGCTCCGAGCCGTTTCCAAAAAAAACAACCCCTGGTCTTTTTTTGCAATTCCGACACCCCTTGTTTTCAATGATCCGGTCAGTGTGGGTAGTATTCGTTTCTCTTCACATCTCACTCTCACCACCGCCTGGAAACAGTCCTTGATCATTACTACCACTTCTGTGCGGAACTTCTCTTTGGCGCTTGGGCCTTTTGGCACGGGTTACCTTTCGGGGCGCTTCTTCCACTAAACCTATACCGTCCTTTACCTGAACTATTTTCTCCCATACGACGGCCGAGGAATGGCGAGACGGACCTGGATGAATTTCTTTTCCCTCCGATCGACTTGGCCGTCGCTCACCATCGATATGGAACCTGACTGGTCGGACTGCGTGTTTGCTAATGTGCTTCGCCCTGGTGAGCTCCAGGGGCGCGCGTTTTGGTTCGACACAATTCTCCCTGCATATCGCAGTGCCGCATTCTGCGAGCCAGAATGTGGCGAGCGCATGCAACCACGCCGTAGCTGAGGGTGTGAAAGGTGTCGTCTTGCTCGAGAGCCGCACAGGATTCCTCGAGGGTAGTTGGTGGGAACCGGTGGGTCGCAACGTGCTGCGCTTTGCAGGTGTAAGTGAGCACTTGGACCGACGGCCCCCTCATTGGATGCGGAACGATTCGTAGGGTGTCGATTTCGTATGAACGGCGCATGACGTTTGGTCTGGTGGTATGTGTACTCTCTTCCATTATCAGTCTGGCCTCTGGTGTGCCAAAGTCCTTCAGCGACTATTGTGTACTTGCGTGAGCAAACGGTCTCCGAGGAGGTAAGCACATCGAGCTCTGCACCAACGTGGAAGTCAAAGAAGCCTCGGAGGCCACCGCTATTATCCGCCAGCCTTAGGTGTGCTTAGCCGTAGGAGCGGCAAGGTTCAAAGTATGCCAGAAGGCGGTGGGTAATCTTCTTGGGGGCAGAAGGGGCGACAGACGGTCAAGGTATAGGAATGTCCGGGAAGGGCACCAGTCGAATACCGGTGGTGTAACATATGTGGGGGGGATATCACATATCACAGCAGAGGGAAACGAAGGGGGAGAACGAGTGGGGGGCCGCGTGGCATTGCGTTGCTGATGGAGCCGATCGAACGAGTCGACGATCGTGCACAATCAGCTTAGCTCACGCGAGAGCTTCGAGCATGGGCGAGATACGTGTCTCCGTGTCTCCGCTATCTCACAGAATGTGTCACGGGGCCCGCTTGTCACGGCCCCCACCCTGCTTTAGGAGCCACCTCAGCCGGTGTGTGACTGCCATGCATCGATGCATCCCTTCCTGTGATGGCCAGTGCCCATTTCTCGTTCTCAGGTACGTCGGGCCCCACATAGGATATTTCACACCGCCTTGAGCAACAACAATACGAGGAGGTGCTTGAGGTGCTTCTTGAAAGCAAGCTAAACGACTTTCGTGCGAAGGTGCGTAGCGCTACAGTCGGAGACTGGTACTAATGGTGGAACAGGCTTCGCGTCCACAGATGCAGCTTTCAACAAGGTTGTGTCTCCGTTCGTACACAATTTCAAGAGTCTGTAGTGCGAGGCTTGGATGACAGCCAGGTGGGGTGGACGCCAGAGGCAAGCTTGACTGACTTCCAGTTAGTTAAGGATATCGTCGAGCAAGGCCATGCCAAAGCACAGGCGATAATGCAGCAGGACCTCGATCGGATCTTGCACCGCGTTAAGGCACTTCAGTCCACAGAAGAGGCCACGCCAATCAATAATGGAAACACCAAGGCAATTCTCAAGGAATATCACACTTACACGCGCAACACTGTTGTCGGCACAGTAGTGCCGATCACCGCGTGTTTGGACGCTCTCAAGTGAATGCGGATACGTGCCCCGCTTCCCGTATCCCAGGTGGCAACTTTCGACCATAAGGCCTTGGTGCGCGAGCTGCAAGCTGTGCCCGTGTCGCGTCGGTGAGGGGCAGGTCCCTTTTGTTGTGGTATAGTTTCTAACATCGTCTCTACACCCTCCTTCTCCCCCACGACACATGCCAGCCTCCCATCTGTTCATTGCATCCGATGCATTCTTTATCAACTCTCGTATCAAATTACACCCCACATCTTGGGCTACGTTTCCTTTGGCTTAGATCCCCCACGTTCAAGTCGCGCTCGCCTTAACTCGCAGTGCGTTCTCTTCCTCCTTACAAAGGTTGTTTTTCGCTTCACTTATTTTATATGCTTCGTTCTGTACATACTTTGATGGGCTTCGATCCCATTTTATGCTAGCGACAGTGTACAAGCTCTGTAGAATAGAATATAGTCAAATTTGATCAAATCTGACGTCGTTCTATCTGCCTCTAACTCACTCAACGCATTTCTGACTGGGAATTATTCATCGAACATCAACCATCTCGGTGTCATCACCCGTGACGGTGATATCATCCGTGCAATCAGTGTCGGTGCGATCAGCCATCTCCATGTCAACCATGGCCTGAAAGCGCACCCATAAGCACGACAATAAGAACAGACAGGAATTCATCGATCCACATACCGGTGGTTTAACCGATGATTTCGATCGGGTTTCTGCATCAACAGTCTGGGAATCGGTAGTTGACTTTGCGTTAGAATCCTGCGTCCCTTCCACTTTACGGAAGATTTTTTCAACACGACGGTGCATGAATCTTTTGTCTTTGTTATCAATCATGAATTTGATGATTAAACGCTGGAACGCCTCGTTAAGGTAGTATAGGTCGCTTCGAGGATCTGGAGGATCTGACTCTGGAAGCCAATGTCTGTCAATAACAAGAAGGCCGGCGAGATCCTCGATCAAAGGTTGCAAGGGTTCATAGAATGAATGGGTGAGGTTGGGGGGCGTACGCTTGCTAAGCCCCTCGACGAGAGTTTGTCGTTTCTCGGAGTTTCCTAACATGCCGGACCATGAGGTCGAATCGATCGTTTCCTCGAGACAATCTGCAGGCTGCGCGACCATAGCCCAGTACAGAAGAAGCCAAAAAACGGACTCGGTATCGTGGTCGAGTTCGTGCCTCCACCCGTCGTCTCGTTCATTAACATCAATCCGTTTTGGATCAATGACGAGGTCTTTTAAGCCCGACGGGAATCTCTTAACTCGGTCCGGGTGGACCTTAGCATAGGAATCAGGATAGTCGGGAATTTCAGGAACGCGGGCGAGAACGGGTGCCATGTATTTTCCCTGTTCAACAGCTCGTGCAGTAAAAAGAGGTGTTCCCTGGTAACAATGAGAGTGAGGGCAGCTTACGGACAAGGGTCGGCACGCAACTCACCGTTCGGACGATTTGCTTCTCCTTGACATTCGCCTCAGGTTCTAAGTGCTCCGCAAGGTTGAAGTCAACAAGGAGCATCGATGTTTCCAAGGGATCGACGCTACGTCCAATCTTTGTTAGCGACTATCCAATTTCGGCTTCTATATATACATACCTATCGCCCGTAAGATACTTGGCATAGTAGAGCGGCAATTCGTTGGTCTCCGCCTTTTGCTTAGGTGGAACAGACCCGGTTTTCAGCTTCAGCGAGCGGTTCGACGAATTCTCGACATATAGCACGTTTCCTGAGCTGATATCGCGATGAAGGACCTTGCGGGAGAACCGCAAATACCGCAATACTTGCAAACATGTCAGCAGATCACATCGCAACAGAGATTCGAATACCTTCTAGAACGTCGAACAACGTCTCCAACACTTTATACAGTGTGGGGATACTCGTAAAACGGGATCCACTTTCTCGAAGACCCAAGCGCTGCTTGCACCTTTCTTCAGACTGAGGAAGGTCAATTTTTTCGCCATATACGGCCACCACCACGCCAGGCACCCGCTTCGGATTATGAACATACTCCTTGAGGATTGTTATTTCTTGAAAACGTCTTTTAACTCGGCAAAACTGATCTTTCAAGATGGTGAGATCGTCGTTTTCAACTTTGAAGTTTGGATTGGAGAGAACATGTGTACGAGTTGCGAACGGATTTCTGGCATATATGGGATAAAAACCATAACATTCTTTCGTGCCTTGCGGATGAGCGATCTTTATGGTATACTTTGCCGCGGTTTTTTTATCGAAATCGGTCTTGATATACGATGGATCTGCAAAGTCGCCAGGCTCGTAGAGGCGATATATGAACGCATATAATAACTTGTAAAAGTCCTTGTGCGCCCATTTAACTTTGAAATCCCGTATACCTGCGCCGCCAATCCCAAAAAGGAATGTGACCCCGTCATTCGAGATAAGCAGGCCTTGGGCGACGTAGAAGTCGGGTCTCGCCAGCAGCAGGTAGTGGAGATATGAAATCGCCTGTACTTTCTGGTAGTCACGGGACTTTCCCGCAGATGCCTTCTCCCCTGCAAGTCGAGTAAATGGCCAGTGTACGACACCATTACCATCCTTCCAGTGGCTCTCAAAGGCAGCCATGAAGTCGGGCCTGCACTTTGTGCCCGTAACGTGTCCGGGTGGTGCATTGTCTCCCTTGTCTCGGAACACTAGGGTATCGAGGTTTGGAAAATCTGAAGTGACAAATTACATGTCGGCAAGAGAAGCCAAGCACAGAAACAGGTAGTGCTCACGCAGGTCCTTTATAGCTTTGGCCACCGCACTAGCCACAATGGAAAAATCTTTTATTTTTTCCGCTTCTGTCTTTTTTTCATTATTCTTGAAAGCCTGGGGCTTAGGAGCCAAATTCTGGACTTTGAAATCCAAATAGTCGAGGAACTCTGCCTCGGTGAAAGCTCCCAGCATAAAGCGATCGTCGTAACCGAATGTCTGGTATTGCTCGCGGTTTTCGGGAAGATAATACTTGTCGTCCATCTTGACCGGAGATGACTTAGCAGTTTGGACTGGGGAGCT
>WTXE01000668.1:0-11877 GCA_022496225.1 Russula aff. rugulosa BPL654 | reverse complement strand
TAACATCGATGCACTAGGGTAATAGATCCTTGTCTCTTCGCAGACTCCAGTCGCTTACTTTACTATTCATGAGACCCGACGACAACACACAGGTCACATTCTCATGCTCCGGGAGGCAAGGCGCATTATTATATCTTCCTTTCCCAGCCGAACGGGAGGACACTGTCGCTCTCGGAGATTTCGAAAAATGGATGATCAACAACATCTATAACTGCATGAGGCTCGCCGAGGAGCGGGGCATGGGAGTCAACCACATGGAAGATATCATTCTTGTGACTGGGCGTCATCTGGCGGGTCGTGGGTCAGAGCCGTTTTCTCTGAAAGCTGGGGTGGTGCAGAGGTCTCGTTTGTAGCCCAAGCGTCAGGGGGTTCCGCCGTCCATATCGAAGAGCGGAACGTGAGTGGAGCGCAGTTAGAATTTGGCCCAAACGGCGAGGTGGGCTTGGCATAATTCAAACGTAGAAAAAGTCTGATACGACGCATATCAGAATCTACCAGAGAACCAATGCATATTCGTCCGAGGTTACCACGTCGTCCGTATGTTGAACATTGGCCAAGACTTCGAGGACCCGCTCCCGATCTACCTGAACCTGAACCTGACATGGATCTTCAACTCATGGGTATCCCTGCCGATACTGACGTGAGTAACTCCAGTCAGTTTTCAATACTTTTATATAACCCACCAAGTATCAGGATCCCTTCACACTCTGTTAGAGTATATTGCTGAGGTGAGTACATCGGTTGGGTCATCATACACGCTGTAGCTGGGGGAGTTATGTAGCAAAATCCTTCTTGTGATGTGGTTGTCCATGACGACGACCTAAAGTGGATTGAAAATGCTATACCGCCTCTGGAAACTCTGCAGCCTGATACATTGATGAAATTCCTCTGGGATTATGCACCAAAGACAGGTCAGTTTCAATGCGGTGAGTATTTTTAGAACCATAATTCTACGGGCCCTGTTCTAATACGATGTATACGAAGAATCTTTTCCTGGAAATGAGAATGAGTCAGAGGCAAAGTAACCATCGCTACTGTCGCAACGCTATTCGAGTCTCTGAACGTGTTCGGAGAGCTGCACGACGAGGGACCATTTCTTCTTCATTCTCGACACCCAAGACAACCTTGAGTGGATACGACAGTCCTACCGGCGAAGAACTAGACACATTAACCCCCTTCGCCCCCCGCTCGCCTCCACTGCTGTCCCCACTCTTCCCACCCCGTCGAAGTCAGAGTCAGAGTCAGAGCACGGGTACCAAGTCGAATGAGGTTAGTCCAGGGCTCGGATTAGTGTCCTTTGCCCGACGCGCCAGTGCCAATGCCAGTGGTGGTGTCCGTAAATGGCAACCGGGTGAGAAGCAGCGTCGAAGCCTTTCCGTGGCAACGCCGTCTATTTAGTTTTCCTAGCTGGGGTCACCAGTTCTGATTCGTTGCTGTCATTTCTAGGTACAAATCCTACTGATGCTTCTAATTATCAAAATCCTGCTTCTCCAGAGGTTCTTACTACACCACCACCCTGGGAGATACCACGTTCAGATACCGCAACGCCCACTGCCGCTATGCAGCCGTTGTCCGACCTCTCCAATGTCCCACAGTCTTCCGATACGCGCCCCGTCACACCCACGCATGGTCCAAATTCATCTGCGCAAAGTCGAATAACGGGCGATCCACCCGCTTCTGGAACGGAAGCGATCGTACTCGACCGCAGCGAGTTACAGGATTCCGTTGACTTGGAATCCAAGTCCAGCCTCACTGCTGTCTCGTTACAGGCAGATACTTTGGGGACAAAAATTCTGGTTTGAACGACAGTACAGAGCCTGCGGATGATATACCAGAGGAGCGTTCTGGCATCCCCGGAAGAATTAGGTGATATTTTGGTTCCCTACGTGTGAAATGCTAAACAGTGTCTTAACCGAGCAACAGCCAATATGATGTTCCTTGGTCCACATTGGACGACCTTCTGGAGAAGCTTCTTTTCTTGGCTGTTAGTGGCGACGGTGGGTACCAATTCGTAGTGCATTAATGAGTTGCCTGAGTTGCCAACGGGGAAACTACAGATTGGGGATTCATTTCACATTTTTTGCTTACCTATCGGCGATTCGCAAGTCCTCGGAGTGTTGTTCTAGCCTTGCAAAAACGCATGCGCCTGTTGGATCAAAGCTCTGATGATCCTATGTTCTCGTGTTTCGCTCAGATGAGGTGCTGCAAGTACTTGCGCTAGTGGGCTGCACCTGCTTACCCAAGTTCTTGCAGAGTATGCAATCTATTGGAGGCGTGGATTCAGGATTATCCCCATGATTTTGCCGTCGGGGCAGCGGCAGATGCACTTAATGCGTTGGTCAAGTCTATCGTCACCAAGACGCACCTCCTCCACTATGGATCCGATCTGCTTACTTTTCTCGAAAGACGCCCCTTACAGGACAAGGATGCTACATGGGCCTTGAAGGTAGACGAGCCCACTGTCGAGGGTGATGAGCCATATAGCTTCTCCGAGGATGATGACGATGTCGTCCCGTCGTTAGAAGCTAGCACAAGTCAGACCCGCGTCTTGGAAGATGCAAGCTTTACTCAATTGTTGGGCCCTAGCAGAGAACGTAAATCAAGCCTTCCTCTCAGTGCGCGGAGTAACGTAACGACGAGTGAACATGTCGATAGTGTGAAGGAAATACTCACATGCCTGCTTAGCACATCTGCAAAGTTGAGCGGCATTGAACCCCAGCACGTTGCTGAGGAGATCACAAGAGTTGGGAAACTTCATTTCTTGCGGATTGAGGTACGAAACATTGACCATTTCCGGTGGCGCCGGCGCTCACCCATTCATTCCTAGCCTCGGGACTGGTTGAAACATGTAATAGTTTCTGGGAAGAAGGATCCTGAGACTGATACTATCGCACGTTTCAATGAAATGTGCGAACACTTGGCAGATTGGTGCGTTTCTGATTCGTACGACATGTCAGCCGCTGCTTAGTATGGTACCAGGGTGGTGTCCTTGATTTATGCCACGACAAGGCTAAAAACAGAGCGAGGCAAATCGAGAAGCTAGTTGAGATCGCCGAAAAGCTAAGGGCGCTCAACAACTACTCAGCTCTGCGAGCATTCGTAGCAGGGATCAATAGTGCTACATATCCAGGGGATCCGGCCATTGCGAGGTTCAAAGAGAACAACCCCAAATTGCACAAACATCTTCAGTCTTGGGAATTGCTTTTTAACTCAACCGGCTCACATCGCTCTTACCGGATGGCGCTCCGAAATCTAAGGGACCTGTTATCCCCTCCTTGTGAGTGAAACCCCACAACCTTCTTCCGTCGACTCACCAGGATAATAGAGAGGTACATTTATCTGACCTCATCCGAGCGCACGTCGGCAATAGCGATTTTCACCCAGACGACCCTTCAAAAATTCACTGGGCTAAATTCAATATGATGGGCAGTTCGTTCATCTCGTTAAACAATATCAACTGCGGTCTGGCAACGCAGAAGACGGTTATTGGTTCGAGGAGCGTCTAGAGTGCGCGAAATATTGAATGTCCCGATCATGGATAGCGAGGTAAGTTCTGCGCGCGTTTGATATTCAGCGTGGTGACCATCCCTACGAAGATGCAACTGTCACGAATCTCCCCTCCACCAGAAGGTGACGAATACAATGACCGACCCCACATCCCACACACTATGTCGCGTGATTATCAAGACCGATCGGAGAGATGCTGCACTCATTCGTAAGCTGATGTTTTGGGTGTAACAATCTGCACATACATATTCTGCCATTTATCGAATGTCCACACGTCATTTATTGTCAATTGTTAAACGTATCTCTCTGCTTTGGTCTGTTATCCAGAATACCCCTGCACATTCTATATTACCATCCACTTACTTTCTGTTGTCAATAAGCATGCAGTCCGATTGCTAAGTGAAGGTCTTGACTTGAGTTGCCGTTACTGTAGCGAGGCTTCATCAAAGTCCGAACTTAACCGAGAGCGCCAAGTTCCGGCCGGCTTTTCTTGAAACAATCCACGTTCCCTTACTCTGTGTTTGGTCCTATGAAGTTCAACACCATGGCCAAGACAGGGATTATGTCTCATCTGTCGAAAGGCGCGCACAGTGGCAGCGTCGACTCTGGGTTCTGGCCGTGCTCAGCTGCTGCAGAAGGAACACGACGATATTGTAATTACCTTTGCGAAACGTACTGCGATGTGAAGAGCAAAGAAAGGGCAGCCTGAGCTCAAGGATGTACCAGTCGATCAGCTGCTTTACAGCCTATTCAAAGTACGACTTTGGTCCACCTTTTTTTTTTTTTTCGAATCCATTTTAGTGCGCCTTGGATACAGAACCCTATGTAAGCACTTTACAAACAAATAATCTCCGTCTCCATAAATCCATTTGGTCCACCTTGTTGTCCCTCCCCTTTGTATGGACCATTCAAATCCTAAGCTGAACGCACAGGCTACTCTGGAGAAAACTAAATTGAATCCGGCGTCGATTGATGATATTTGCGTAGGTACGGATACGTGCTCCATCTTTTTATTAATCGCTGCGTATATATCGTGTGGACGAACTGTGAAGGAACGTGCCATCCACCCTCGCCTTTATATGTCTCTCGTGCTGCTGCGCTGGCGGCTGGAATCCCCGACAGCGTCCCAGTCTCTACCGTCAATCGCTTTGCTCCTCGAGGGCTTCTCTTAACATATTTACTCAATGTCTTAGCGAAATAGTGGACTAGCGGACGAAAGGCGGAGCTTGACGCCGCTGACGCGCCATGCGTGGCGACCTCTGAAAGTGGACAATTGCAATTGAACGTTCGTTTGCATAGTGGGGTATGTGGGTGTACAAAAGAGTGACAGTATAAAGAATGAAACGTCCCGGTCGCGGAGCACATTCTGCCTCATCGTGCCGTTCCACCATAAAGGATAGAGGTCAAAAGCGAACACCGAGTTCCCAGGTAGTTACACTAGTAACACATTGAGTCAGAAATTCCAGGCAAATGTTAGAGTAGACTCACGGTAGTAAGGCTTGTAGGGCTTCTCCTCCACCTTTTAAGACTTGCAGGACTTGTCCTCTGGCTTGTAATACTTGTCCTCCGCCTTATATGACTTGTCCTCCACCTTGTAAGACCTGTTATACGACTTGTCTTCTGGCTTGTAAGACTTGTCCTCCTGCTTGTAAGACTGGTCGTCGGACTTCTTCTCCTCAGGCTTGTAGAACTTGTCCTCCGCCTTGTAAGACTGGTCGTCGGACTTCTTCTCCTCCGGCTTGTACGACTTGTCCTCAAGCTTGTAGGGCTTATCCTCCGGCTTGTAGGACTTGTCCTCAGGCTTGTAAGGCTTCTCCGGCTTGTAAGACGGACCTCAGGCTTTTCTTTCTCCGTCTTGTAGGGCTCTCCTCCGGCCCGTAGGGCACCACCTTCGGCTCGTAGGGCTTCACCTTCGGCTTGTAGGGCTCCACCTTCGGCTCGTATTCTGGCTCGTAGGGCTTCACCTCCGGCTTGTATTCCGGCTCGTAGGGCTTCACCTCCGGCTTGTATTCCGGCTCGTAGGGCTTCACCTCCGGCGTGTATTCCGGCTCATAGGCTTCTCCTCCGGCTTGTATTCCGGCTCGTAGGGCTTCACCTCCGGCGTGTTCCGGCTCATAGGGCTTCTCCTCCGGCTTGTATTCCGGCTCGTAGGACTTCACCTCCGGCTTGTATTCCGGCTCGTAGGACTTCACCTCCGGCTTGTATTCCGGCTCGTAGGGCTTCTCCGGCGTGTATTCCGGCTCATAGGGCTTCTCCTCCAGCCTGTATTCCGGCTCGTAGGACTTCACCTCCGGCTTGTATTCCGGCTCGTAGGGCTTCACCTCCGGCGTGTATTCCGGCTCATAGGGCTTCTCCTCCGGCTTGTATTCCGGCTCGTAGGCCTTCACCTCCGGCTTGTATTCCGGCTCGTAGGGCTTCACCTCCGGCGTGTATTCCGGCTCATAGGGCTTCTCCTCCGGCTTGTATTCCGGCTCGTAGGACTTCACCTCCGTGTATTCCGGCTCGTAGGCTTCACCTCCGGCGTGTATTCCGGCTCATAGGCTTCACCTCCGGCTTGTATTCCGGCTCGTAGGACTTCACCTCCGGCTTGTATTCCGGCTCGTAGGGCTTCACCTCCGGCGTGTATTCCGGCTCATAGGGCTTCACCTCCGGCTTGTATTCCGGCTCGTAGGGCTTCACCCCGGCTTGTATTCCGGCTCGTAGGCTTCACCTCCCGCTTGTAGGGCTTCACCTCAGGCTTGTAGGGCTTCACCTCCGGCTTGTAGGGCTTCTCGGGGTAAGAAGTCACAGGCGGGTAAGGCTTCTCCTCAGTCTTGTCTTCTCCGGGTAGGACGTGGAAGGGGACGCAGACGAGTAATACTTCTCCTCAGCCTTGGGCTTTCAAGGTAAACCTTCGGAGGCGACACGTAGGGCTTCGCTGGCATATACTTGTCGGCGTAGGGCCTTGGGACGCGGCGGGGGTAAGCCTCTCTAGGAACTTGGGTTCCTCGGACAGTAAGGAGGCAAAGCAGCAGGAGTCGCGGCGACGCGGATGGCCAGAAGGACTGCGACGGAGGCAGGGAGAGCTAAAATACGCCAGAGCATTGCGGGACAGGATAGTTGGACTAGTAATGAACGGAGATGGAGCTCGATTGGCTACGGCACAGTTGAACGTTCGACGAGCCCTCTTTATTCAATTTGGACGTTCGCATTCCTACTCCTGATTTTGGAACCTGCGGGAGAGGAGCCAGTCCCATAGCGGCCGAGAAGACTCGATTGCGAGCTCAAGACGATCAGGAATACGAGGATAGTCCATCAGTTAGGCCAACCCAGCACCAATAGTAGGCCCAGGAGGCAGACTAGTTGACTTGTAACCGGAGATACCGCGGGACCTAACCCGATGCCAATTGACAATGGACAGCCCGTAGTGGCAGGTATGACAGGATTGACAGGATTGATAGTCACTGTGAGCAAATCGTTTTGAAACCGTCGGGATACCGAGTGGGTTCCATTAATTAACTTCGGCTTCGGTCAGCTTTTCGTACTCCTGTACCGTACAGTAGACTGTCTGTCTTATCAATTCCATACATACTGCACTGGTTGATGGACGCAAAAGATGATGATGGGGCAAAGTAAGCAGGCGTCACTGGCAAGCGTCAGTCCTCGGTACTGTTCCGACCGGGCCGTACCGTGACAGTACTCTTTCTTCTTCCGGGGCCACTGGCACTGTAATCGTTCGGCTTGAAGCTTCATTAACTCCGCTCGAGTCTCGACTCGTCTCGTCTCCGTTCTCTCCAGCGTTCGTTTCATTTGGCCGGGCCCAGGCTTACAGTAGGTGTTCTAGACTCCTTTTCATATCAATCTTTCAAAAAATGTTCCCCTTTCCCATTACAGTAAGGCCGGGCGTGACGCCAATGCCAATGCCAACTTGAATGCTGAGATGCCAAATGTCAGAGGGGATGGGGGATACTGTACTATCATAGCGATGACGCGATGACGTGTGGATCGATGTAACGTTATAGGCTCGATTGCTCTCAGGCTCCCCCGCACGCAATCATCATGCGTAAGAACCCCCAACCAATGTGTGTATTATCTTCTTTTCGTTTGAGTCCGAATTGGAGGCAATTCGATTACGACTCGCGGAGGCGGAGAAGGTTAACCAAGAGCAAAGCAGGGGCAGACTCGGACACATTATGCGCGCAGGCTGATGCAGGTTCCGTGAATAGAGATGAGGACCAAGTCACTCTAGGTTATGGAACGTATGCGAGCCATCGAAGCGGAAATGGTGTCAAAGCGGTGGAACGAGAAAAGCATAGAAGAGATGGAGTGCCGCAACGAGGGATGAAGTGGCTGTTTTATTATTGGACTATGACCCTATACTGTACTGTTTGGCATTATCGACCACAGTACTTGATGAACATTGTGCTGGAGCGTTACTGATATTCATTTCACCTGGTTCACATTGCCCTTATCCGCCTTAGCCGCTTAGATATCGCAGTTATCAAGTTAGTGTCAAGGGTCAAACGAATTGCGTCTGACTCTCCCACTGCACCTAACCACGTGAGAATTGGGCAGTGCGGTTCGAACGCCACAATCACTGATAACAGCCCTCACATGACACCGCGTTACAAATGCAAATCAGAGGCACCTTGAGCGTGCCTTTTCCCTCTCTACTTCATCACCATCTGATCTAAGAGCATGCCCTTCTCCTCTCGGAAGAAGATCCCTTCTAATAATCCCCTGCCGATGGGATCGCCTCACAATCTACCCAACGGCCGCGACCTGTCTGCACATGGTCTGCACATGCTCCCAAATCTGGACCTTCGCCATCACCATTTCCTCGAAATAAGCATTCGCTGACCGCGATTGCGACTGCCGCCGGCGAGTTATTCCTCTTTGGAGGTTATGAATTTAAAGGTCGTGTAGAAAGTTTGAGAAGCGATCTATATGTGATCTCAACACGGGACTTCTCTACAACTCTCTTACAAACCAGCGGAGAGGTTCCCACCCCACGTTGGGACCATGGTACCGCGCTCATCGGCACTACCCTTTTGATTTGCGGCGGTTACGCGGGGTGTAGCGATGTTGCGCCAAATGATCCACTTTACCTTCTCAACCTCGGCACGTCGGATCCTTTAATGTCAAGTCCGACACCAGCTGATCATGGCTTTGCGCTCCAGAATCGCGAGAGTGGTCTCGGGTTGTGGTCAATGGTCCCGGGCCTGGCGGTCGTTGCACCACACCACAACGGTGGTCGGTTCCAAGCTCTTCGTCTTCGGTGGTGAGAGTGACGATGGGCCACCAATGATATGTGGGCACTCGATTTGAACTGTCGTACGTTTGCCTTTTGCCGCTCCGGGCCATTTTGACTCGATATTCCCTTAGTAAAATCGCAACCTTTATGGGAGTCATATGAACCCACACTTGGAAACGAGAAGCCCCTTCCGAGGTGTGATCACGTTTCAGTAACCACCGAAGACCGTATCATTATGTTTGTGCCCTTCACATTCGCTCTCTACCCTCGTTATAAAGTTTTGTAGATTCGGTGGTCTAAACACTGGTTTTAGCCACAGACATTACTATAACGATACTTGGTCTTTTGACATTTCGACGAGAAAATGGACTAAGCTGCAATGCACTGGGTCCATTCCGTCTCCCCGTGGAGGTCACACTGCTGTCCTCGTCGATGATGTTATGTATGTCGTTGGTGGGCGCTCCAGGGACAAAGGCATTATGGATGATTTGTATGCCCTTCAGTTGTCGAGTGAGTGATTTAGCGTGTTGAATCGTTACCATGTTCACATGCGAAATGCAGCGCAGCGATGGTTCAAATTTCCCAACCAGGGGACAAGTCCATGTAATAGGATGTGTCATACCATGGCTTCTGACGGGACACGTGTCTTTGTGCTTGGAGGATATTCATCGAATCCACGGGAGAATGACGTTTCCCTTATTCACGTTTTTGACACAAGTATGTACTTTCGTTCTGTCATTTCATCTGGACAGCCTTCCAAGTTGAGAACACAGAGGACATCAAGTGCCCGGAAATGCTCGAAGGGAAGCTGTCGGTATCGCTTGCTGTACAGAATGAGCGGAGCCACCGTATTGCACAGCTGACTGAAGAGCCCGCACTGAAGAGTGAACTACCTGAACAGGCCGAGGCGAATGTCGCGGGTCTGCTACTCATGAGACATCACTGGGGGCAGAGGGATGCAGAACTTGTGGATATACAAGCAAGGCTCGCGAGTTGGTAGTATCTCGCGACCAGCAGGTTGGACAACATGAAAAGGAACTTGGAAACGTGCGTATCAAGCTCGAGGCGAAGGAGTCCGAATTGGAGCAGTCCGTTTACGACTCACGGACGTGGAGAAGGGTCGGACTTCGCTCATGTGTTGGTAGCATCCCGCGACCAGGAGGTTGAACAATATGAAAAGGAACTCACAAACGTGCGTGCCAAGCTCGAGGCGAAGGAATCCGAACTGGAAGCAGTTCGAGTACGACTTGCAGACGCGGACACTTCGCTTGACGAGTTGGAAGTATCTCGCAACCAGCAGGTTGGACAATATGAAAACGTGCGTGCCAAGCTCGAGGTGAAGGGGTCCGAATTGGAGGCAGTCCGATTACGACTCGCAGACGCGGAGACTTCGCTTGACGAGTTGGTAGTATTTCACGACCAGCAGGTTGGACAATATGAAAAGGAACTTACAAACATGCGTGCCAAGCTCGAGGAATACGTGTCTGAATTGGAGGCAACCCGATTACGACTCACCGACGCGGAGAAGGGTTTGGCCAAGAGCAAAGCAGAGGCAGACACATTACGTGCCCAGAATGCTACAGGTTCCGTGAATAGAGATGAGGACCAAATCACTCGTAGGCTTATGGAACGCGTCCGAGTTATCGAAGCCGAAATTGCGTCAAAGCGGTGGAACGAGAAAAACATAGGAGAGACTCGGATGGAGTGTCGCAACGAGAAGAGCATAGAAGAGATGGAGTATACGAACGAGGGGTATACGAACGAGGGATGAGGTGGATGTTTTAATTGGGCTATGACCCTACGATAACTAGTCGTCTTTCTCAAATGTGATGGCCAGCTTTTCTGACGGCAACCTACGTACATTCCCTTCCCCATTCTGCACATAACTCACTCCTTTTATATCATTACACATATTCTTACAGTAATGGGCCACAGTTTTTCCTCTCTTTTTTTGTTGACTATTTCACAACTAATATATGTCTTGGTCTTACACTGCGTCTCGGCTTATTTGGTCGGGATTCGTGCATGGATTGGTTGGTAACAACTTGAAGTGCTCGCAGGATTAGTGACTCGAAGTACTATAATCTCAAACAACACCATGACAATGCCTTTCGAATGACGAACTATTGTGTTTGCTAATCTATATACACGAGACGTCGGGCGTGGAGAAAGAAAGACTAAGAGCGTTTATGAAGAGCATCCGAATTACAATGCCAAACCGCGAGGACGATATTGTACTTTCCATGAAGGAATCTAGATGATGCGACGAAAATAGAACCTATACACTATGAAGATGAGCGATAGAAACATTTACTCAGCTGTTACTAAACATATTAGCGTCCACGTTTTCTGCAACTTGATCTCGAGCTGAGCGCAACTTCAAGCTTCAATATCCTATGTCCACACTGGCAGAAGACGTCAGAGAACATAAAAATGATTTAACTCAGGGTTATTGAGCGACACGACGACTTCGCGTGTGGATCCACCAGAAGAGTGTTGCGGTGTTTGCCGGATGTTCGACGCTTAGGGTCACGAGCATACCGAGTTGGGAAGTCATCTTCCCTCTTCCGTCAAAGTCAAACTACCGTCCATCCAGAACGCATTAATATTGTCGATGCCAGTGTGCGGTGGTCGATCCCTGAGCGGAAGGAGCGGACATACTGTTATTCCCTCGGAGGTCGCGTGGGTGCCATCGCGGTGAATGCCAAAAGGTGAATTGGAAGGGTTCCCCTCGCTTTTTAAATCACCAATCCAACCATTGATGCATATTGATGTCAAATTCATAGGTTGAATATCAAGCTTCTCAACCCGGATCACCGTGTTCGCCGTCTCAATTCCGTTCAGCTTGGAGAGCGGACAGTCCCTTCGGCCCCGCTACCAAGTTCCATGCCACCTTCACTGCCTCTTTCTAAAGCACATTGGACACTGCGGCCGCTGCTCTTCGAAAGCTTTGACACATCGCTGAAATTGATGTGCAGGGTCCGGAGAGGAAAAAGCTGGGAGAGAGTGGAAGAATTAGGAAGATCTCCGACCAAGCCGAATGATCGCTCTTCGGGCCCAAGGGTGAGTTGCCCTTCATTTTACGTTATAACCTCCGTACGCTAATACCATAGCTAACAAAAGCGTCCCCCACCCTT